>CM035170.1:32812007-33127339 GCA_020205615.1 Panax quinquefolius
CTCGATGTATGAATCGATGTCCTCCATGGGCTCTACATCATCTCGACTCACTATCCAAGATGTGGACACTCACCGCAACCGATAAAATCTACTGCTCCATCCATGCGAATACTGCCGTAACAACCCGGATAGCTCATGAAAAAAGTAGCTATCTCACGATGATCCCAACAAGCATACACACGGGATCGGTCCTCTGCTGAGAGGTATCGAGAAGCTGAACGCTGACATATTACCCCCTCGAAAGGATGAAAGTCCTGGAACTGGTCAAATTGTGACATCACGGCCAATGGGTGATAAGTAGTCACACCTCTCAAGCCAACCAGAGGGAGGAAGTCCATGCCCGGAGCATGAGTAATGAAGCTATATGGTGAGCTAAGCCTTTAACACTTAAGAATACGCCGAATGGATCTCTCGATATCCGCTAAAAAATGTGGACCGTGATAGAGCATTCTATACACTCCGATGGATGAAAGGAGTATGACATAGCTACATCATGGGTGAAGCAATACCCTGCGCTGCCTAAGAGTGCCAATCGGGCCTCAAGTGTGACATAAACCACACGTACATGCATGACCTAAACTCGGTGAACACCCTATGGGATAAGTGCAACAATAGGATGTCAATGCAGGTCTCTACTACAATCATAGGTACAATGGTACGATCCCTCTCTAAGAGCTCTCACAATGTATGATGACACCTATGTCTATCTCATCCATATACTGTGTAGCATATAGACATACAACATAGATGAATAGCATCAAGACATCAATCTCGGCACACGCCAATGATCCTCCGTGCGGTAAACGAGGAATATCGTGAATAGCTATCCTCCGAGCCAAATCACGTATGTAAAATGCCTTTTCGATATCACGTGGCTAGATGTTAGCTCATCCTGTAATACTCTGCGCCGCAATCCAATGAGAGTCATGAATCATCTACTCATGTGTCCCAAAGCCAGGTGCACGCAAGGTCTATTTAAAGGCAGCATCTTCAATCGTGCATACTCCTCCAGAGTAGGAGTCAACTCATGGGTCCCGAATCGAAAAACATGCCTATCTGGTATACAATGCTCAAGCATCCCTGCTCTACAACTTCCAAGGGAACTCAAACGTCAATAAGTGTGGTATGCTACAAAGAATGATCTACATACCACTTCGTCTGGTAATAACATGCTATCATACCACGATCGCGATACCCAATGCCACCAATGATGGTGGGGTATGATCTATACTGGCTAACTATCGAAGAAGACATATGCGGTACGTGTCGCATAAGACCATCCAGGTCAATGCCGAATATCTCCGGACATACATACATATGCATAACATGATACATATATAATGAGATAATGGATGGCAATATGATATAGGAATGGAAAACTGCATACATTCCTAAGTATATCATCATCTAATACATCATCTCGAAGACAAATTATAAATATAGGAAATAGGCATGTGACGCCCTACTACTAACAGAGAGGCCTATCAAAAGATATAGCGAGAATGGGGCATGTACCACCCAATATCTAACAGAGGCCTATCAAAAGATATAACGAGAATACACATCGAAGAAGACCAAGGTGTCGATGTCCACATCATCAATCTCAGAACTTCGATGTAACTCCTCCCGAGTCACTAGATCTCTATCAATAGGGATGTCAGGAGCCTATACAAAGAAGGATCTGCTTGCCAAGAAACCGAATGGGTCATCGAGGGGCAGTACCGAGTCAAGTGGAACAAACGAATCCGCTCATTGGATCTCTCTACCCAAGTGCCGGATAAATATATGTGCTCGTCCAACTGTCGTCAAACTATCAATGGGTCATATGAGTCTGATCTCGGATACAAGCTATCTAATCCATCATCATCAAGGATCCCGGAACCATATCCCCATAAACCGTGGTGGCGCGGACTGGCTCCAATAGTGCGTAGGGACCACCATCGCTAGAACGCCTCCCCGGTACATGGACCCTTCGATAATGCAAAACCGTCAACCCTCAACAATGGGATATCAAATGACGGGCTATTATGATATGAATTAATGACGTCTCAAGGGAGGCAAGATCAGCATCTGAATCTCCCTGTGGTGCTCCCTAATAGCACGCTTCCTAAATAGAGCTCCGGCCTCCATCTCGTGAAGAGAGGAACTCTCCGGTGGAAATCAAGTACTCGACTCAGCTGGGCACCAATCCTCAAAGCCGATGGTCAGTGTGTTCTCGAATAAGGAATCCATTGATGGTGTCACCGTCAAGAACTCCGGTGACACGACAAAGTGAGTGAAGCCCTCACCTACAGGGACCTCTGGCAAAATAGAATGCTGCCATCGTCGTCCTCGTGGATAGGTATCTAAACCTAACACACTCACATGACGCAAGCATGGGAGCCTCTTATAGGCCCAAAACTGCCAACACAATGGAAAAATATCTGCTATCAGTAAACACTCTTAGTCTCTAAATGGGAAATGACAAGAGAAATACTCACCAGCAGAAACGGGTAAAAGCCTAGCCAAGCCTCGGTCAAATCCTGTGAGCGCATACGCATGCCCTGGAGAAAATAGGCAAATGTATAGGAGCCCCAATCATACTCTCCAATACGATCCACATCACGTGTGGCGCTGATCAAAGCGAAAGACACCGTAGAAGAGTTATCTGCTATGAAGCAACCTCTAATGATCATCAGGAATAATTGCCGCAGAACGCGATCCCTGATTCTGACATCATCAGGCATAGGCTCACTCAAAAGCCCGCTCATAGCATCTACGCTCAAAGGACCTGAACGGACAGTCCTGCCTTTGAGCGCCTCCGTCGAAACTCCTAACAAGGATCTGATGGCAGTAGGGGTAATATTCGCAAAGCACCGGGCTCCCTCCAAACTCCATACCTGTGATGAATTGCCAATCCACGGGTGTCATCATCACCTTGCAATTCAGCAGATGGAGTGACTGAGTCTGATGAAACCATCACTCAGACAATGCCCTGAGGTAACCCCAGGGACAACGATGGGGAAGGAAGGAGAAGAATTCCCCAAATTCTCACTCATGCACTACCGCTCTATAGTCAGGATGAAGTTCCTGGTACATGGAGTGAATGTTGAACCAGTTCCCTCGAGGCTGTGTAAAACCCGAAACCTGCATGAAATGCAGATCAACATCAAAAAACCCTTTGAAAGAAGGAGGATCAAAGTCTAACGCCATACCTCATTAGCATGCAAATACATCGATGGATGTTCTGCTCTAATCACCCAGCAGCTCTGGGTTTGCCACCTGAATACTCGGGAGCTCCCTACGAGGGACATGTGCAGCAGGAGCGGGATCCTCAATCGGAATATCCACCTCCTCGTCCTCGATGTCTGGCACATCTACCCGGACAGGACGTATCACGGCCTCCACCAACCGACGAGGATGTCGGATGTAATCTGGACGAGGCACTTGGAAGCCCTCCGCCAGATGCCGTAAGTGGTCCTATGGAATCGCCTTTATTGATCCCGGATCCATGAATATCTAGATAACAAGTCTCCAAATCACCTCAGAAAAGGTGTGGTATTACCTTACCTGGAGCTTTCTAAAAAGCATTTATGACTATATGCATGCATGCATTTACTTTAACATACAATAGAGTTAAAATGCATGACTACCCATTGCCTACATTTGAAATTTTTTTGCCATAGTCCCCTTTGAAAATAGGACTATCCACATGCACATAGGCATGTCTAGGTGGCCATTCAGTAGCACACCTGGCCTAAAGTCATATACATAATATGTGCATTAAAAATCAAAATCATACATGCATAAGGTTAACCTCAAAATCAGGAGTACTTTGCCTTTCTACCTTTGCTCATTGAACCTCAAATAGGACAAAAAATAGCAGAAAAAGGTGCCAATTTGACTGTCTCAAAAGTCAAATTTTTCACATCATTATGTTCAAAGATGGTTTAATACTAACATTTACTATGTTGAATATTTTTTATCAAGTCATTTGTGCATACATAATCACTACTATGTGTTTAGATGCATTTCATACGATAACTCAAAATCCAACGGATAAAAGCGGAAAAATATATGCATACGTTACCGATGATAGTGTAGAACACTTGTACGGTGATGTAATTCTAGAAAATATCCTTAACTCAAGCAGATTTGAAAGAGGCTCACTGATTTCCCTTCGCTAGCGACAAGTTGAAAATGACTCAGGAGACCAACTCGCTGGATATTATCATCCACCAGCCGTCAGAAGCTCACCTGTGGGCAGCAGTTAGCGCACTGCACAAGACTTCTATATGGGTCCACCCCTCCGGATCGGCCCAATTCGAGTCAGTAAATGAGTTCTTGCGGACTAGAAAGGTCAAATCGAGAATAAAACGCCACGCGAACGAGCAAATATACATACTGATCCTCTCAGATGAAACTCTTAGATCAGACATCGCCCATTGGTAGTCACCAACACGAGGTATACTCGCCAATGATCTTATTTGTTATAAACTACATCCGCAATACCTTATACAGTCCGATGCCACCAATTCCGGTCGTTATTTAAGTAGATCTCGACGGGTTATAACGTGAGTCCTCGACGGGTTACAATGTAGATCCTCGATGGGGTCATAACGTGAGTCTCGACGGGTTATTAACGTGAGATCCCTCAGGGGGGTTACAACATGAGTCCCCGATGGGGGTTACAACGTGAAGCCCCAACAGGGGATTACAACGTATATTTAAGTCGTTGACACACATATCAACGAAGGTCAAGTAGCCTTGACATTACCTCAGTCGATAGCAATTAAACCTATCAGAGCTCTAGAGCTATTCGAGGATTTCATGCTCGATTACTCATATTCCCCCAGCGGATCCCCGACGGGGGTCACAACGGAATGTTCAGTTGATTCACATGTCAGCGAAGGTCAAGCAACCTTGACGATCTACTCACAGAGTCTCAACCATTGATTCACACGTCAGCGAGGGTCAAGCAACCTTAACAGTATATCCCATAGGATTTTTCAGTCGTTGATTCACATGCTCTTGAAGTACACGTCCAATCTAAGGTCGCATCCCCGACAATTTTTTCTATGGCGCAAGAATCCAGCGGTATTTTGACATGTCCCTGGCGATACCCAACCAGAAAGGTCAATGTTATCAAAGAGGATAGATGATGGAATATGTTATACATCCTCAAATAGATCAAGCTTTATCCCCATAGATCTCTTGCACATAAGAGGTACCTCTTTAGGATCAAGTCGTTATCAAGAACACAGAATTTGGTGATAACTCCAACATCAACATCCTAATGATTTGGCTTACATCAAATCTGTCAAGATTGCTAATCCCAGTTAAGCAACAGGATCCAATAATCATCCCCAAGATGTCAATACAACCCCATACACGCATCGACATTTGCATCATGTCATGCCCATAGTACCATGTTTGTCTTTGTTTGCGTTTCATAAGTGTCTAGATTCTTTATCCTACCCACGATCGCCATGCATGAGTATGATAAAGAAGGGCATCTGTAGACACTCAAATTTTCAATATTACTATCACTAACATTGTAGGAGGATCAGAAGACCCAGCTTTTATAAATAAAGATGAATTTTTCTATAAATATTATTTTTGAATATTATGGAATAAATTTGATATAATGTTATAGTTGTGGGTAATATTTATAAATTTTGCAAAGTATGCAAGTTGTTATAAAATATTCGTTTGGTCTGGGAATATTCTTTTGTTAGGGAATATTCGTACAATGGCTCAATCATCAGGTGGACATTAACGTAACATTATTGGTTTTGATTGAGAAAACGATAAAAATATTTTTATAAAATAACTACGGAGGTGTTACCGTTAAAACCGCTGAACTACCCTTGGTAAAAGTATGCGAAGAATACGCTATGGTCATAAGATAAGACACCAGATTGATTATTGATGCTTACGTGAGAAGTCACTCACTATGCTTCAATTATTGCTACAAGAATTGCCGTGATCATATCTCTTATATTATTGATTCAATTATTGTCACAAAGATCATCTCAGATAATATGTTATAGTATTAAATCAATAATTGAGACTTAAGTTATAAATGATTAATAATTATTGAAAGATTAAATATGTGTTATGATTTGTGGTAAGTTTGATTATTTTATGGGGGCTCATATGTCATCATCTAAGAGTCTCTTCATCAATAGTAATTACCCTTGTGAATAGTATTTACCTTCATCAATAGTAATTACCCTCATGAATAGTATTTACCTTCGCTAATAGTAATTACCTTGTGAATAAGATTTACCTTCGCCAATAGTAATTACCTTTGTAAATAGTATTTACCTTCACAATAGTATTTACCTTCGCTAATAGTAATTACCTTTACCGTAGACGCCGAACCACTTGTCGTTTCACATTACAAAAGGCCGAACCACTTGTCGCTTCACATTATAAAGGCCAAACCTAATTCGTCACCAAGCCACTCGCCTTTTCACACTAAGGTGCTAAGCTAGAAATCTTCTATAAATAGAGGCCTAGGGCTTCATTATTTTCACTTAATTCATTCAAGCTATAGAGAGAGAAAGTATAGAGAGAATAAGAGAAAGAAGAAGAGTATTTTGTTACTACAATCGTCATGAAGATTCAATCTCCTACCAAATGTAAGGGTGTTATTCTTCTTATTCATGAAGAGAATCTTTGTTATTCCATTGCTTATTATTCTCGCTGGAATAACTCGATAAGTGGTTTACCCTATACTTGGTGACATTCTTCTATTATTCTCATTGAACATCCCGTTCTGGTGTTTTATAACCTGACCGGGTTCCGCTTTTTATCATTATTCGTTGAACATCCTGCTCTGTGTGTTTTACAATTCGGACTGGTTCCGCTTTTTTTATTATTCTCGCTGGAACATCCGCTCTCAGGTGTTTTACACCGACTCGGTTCCGCTTTTTTTATTATTCTCGCTGAATATCCTATCCGCGTGTTTTACACCGGATCCGGGTTCCATCTTTATTATTCTTGTTGGAACATCCCGCTTGGTGTGAATTTCACCCGACCCGTTCCGTTATTTATTATTCTCGTTGAATAACCCGTCTGTGCGGGTCTATCGCATGTATGGTGATTTCTTTTGTTATTCCATTCTTTATTATACCCAAATTGGTTAAACTTTGATTTCTATACCCATGAAATTAGTAGAATATCCTCGATATTTCATGTTTCATCCAAAGATCTTTTCATGGAATTATTCTTCCGATCATTCTTGAATTTTACTCTACAAAACAAAGATCATGTCGATAATTTGGACGTTAATAATTCCTGATAAAATAATTTTGAACTTGTTTTATCAAATTTTTATATCATTGTCATCATCCTCATGTTTATATTTTTTGAAAGTCATCCGTGTACTCAGTAGTGCATGATGGACTTGGTATGATTACGACCGAGAGACTATTCTATGTAATCACGACCGTAATGTTACAAATGATGTGATAAAAAATCCTCGCGGTCAGAGTATTCGATGGATGGATGCTTGTTGGCATGATCATGACCATTAATGAATACACAAATATTCTCGCCCGAGTGCATTAATAATTGTGGTCGTGATACTAAAGAATATCCTCGTCAGAAAAGTGTAGGTGATTCGATGATGTGGAATATTTATTAAAGCCGAGTCTCAAATTTATAACGTTGATGAAAACCTTTAAAACCTAAAAGATAGTAGATTTTATTTTCTACTTGACTTTTTTAATGGATCAGATATTCACCGCAGCTTAAACCGGTTGTTCTATTGTATTTTATCGCTTTAACATTATCAAGACTATTGATAATTTATTCGCATTATCTTAGTCATAATATTTCATCGGGCTAGTTGAGCTCACCCTTTCTTTCACCGTTTTCTTCGTGAAATGATAATATAGCCGGGACGAAGCCTGGGAAACGAGTGATGGTCCTCAAGATAAGATTAGTAGTCCTCACTATTTCGTAGAAATAGTGTGATAATAATTGTAATGAGGACTTTTGTTTGAGTTTGTATAATATCTAGTAGATTTATATTTGTATTTAAACTCACGCTTTATGTCGTATTGTATACTTACGCTTATGTTAATAAGTTGTATTTAAATTTGCACTCATGTAAGTGGCGCACTCAAGATGGGTGATGTATACCCAATTTTGGGGGCGGCACAATTGGTATCGTAGCTTAGGATGTGATCCCCTGCCAAGATGTGAGAATAGTACTAGGAGGGGAGAGACGGGAATACCTTCGCTAGTATGACCTACCTAAGTTTATGTGCTATTTTATTGGTTGGTCAAGATAAGGATAATTTGTTACACGTCAATTAACCTTTTGTTTTGGGCAAGATTCGAAAATGACATCTCGAGAATGTTGAGAATAAGAATGGAGCGCAGCGATCGTTGATTCACCACATATCAATAATCAAGATAATGTGCATCGTGAAGGCGATAATCCTCATGCAAACAACAACACCTGACCAAATGACAAATGATCAAATGTTCGAGGCTTTATGCAATTTATGCAACAAAGAAGCAGAGCGACTCTCGCCCAAAACGTAGGTGGAAACACTGGAAACTCTCAAGGTCACCGCTAAACAATTTAAGGAGCCGGGACCACCGAGTTTAAGGAGAGCCAAAACCACTTCGCTAAGAAGCATGGATAAAGCAGATTACCAAGATATTTGATGTCTGGGATGCTCCGAGGAGCAAAGGTTCTTTCACGCTTTTATGTTGCGCGAGAGGCGGATTATCGTGGGAATCAGAAACGTACTCAACCATTGCATCAAGATATCTTGGGAGAAGTTCCAGAGTCGTTTCAACGACAAATACTTTCTCAAAGTATTCGCCACATGAAGGAGGTGGAGTTTATCAAGTTGGAACAAAACAATACGACCGTGTCGCAACACGAGGCAAAATTTTATGAGTTATCACGGTTCACGCCCCACTGGTGGATAATGAAGAGAGAATGGCGCGAATGTTTTAAGAGGTTCAAAGTCGAGATACGCCAACATCTTATTTTCATAAACCGTGTTTGTATTCGGAGATGTTGTAAATAGGGCTCGCTTAGTGGAGCCGCGATAACGAGTCAACGCAACTAAAAGAGAGCAAAACCAAGCAAAATTATAATACCAAATGGTAGAATAGTCATCGAGGCTGTGACAACAAGCGTGGAGGGAATCAATAAAGCCGGATATGGTAACCACTCTTCGGTGGTAATCGGCCAAAACAATAAGAATGGACATTTCAAGAAAAGGAGATTCAACAATGATGGAAAGACGTCAAGACCAAAGACCCATTGTTAAGGAAGGAGAAAGACCACCCATCATATGCTTCAAATGCGGAGGAGAGGGACACATCATCCAAACCACGCCATGCCGTCCAAAGCATGTTATAATTGTGGAAGAGAAGGTCACTTAGCTCCGATTTTGTGCCATCAAGACAAATTCGGCTAGGATGGAGGCACCAAAGGCCATCCCGTAAAATTCAAAACCTAGAAGCAAGGAGAGCATTTGTTGTGACCTCCCAAAGAGCAAGGAACCGAATGAGGTCATCACTTGTAAGCTTATCATAAACTCTAATGAAGTCTATACTTTATTTGATACCGATTCTACCCATTCTTTTATTTCTCCTACTTGCGCCATCGATTAAATTTGACCTGGAGAAATTAGACTTTGACTTATCTGTGGAAACTCCGTGGGAGAAACCTTCATTACATCCATCGCTTATAAGTCTTGTTTGGTTCAAATCGGACCTCACATTACTCGGTCGATCTTATTTCATTAAAATACTTGCATTTGACGTGATTCTAGGGATTGATTGGTTAACTACTTATCATGCAAAAATTGATTGTTTTCGTAAGGTTGTTAGCTTTCATATTCCTAATCAACCTATTATGCTAATTCAAACGACCAAACCATTAAAATCAATCACGGTCATCTCAAGCCATAAAGCTATTCGCTTATCAAAAACGGATGTCAAGCTTTCTTAGCTCATGTCATGATTTAAATAAAAATACGCCGCTTTTAAACGATATTCCTATTGTTAATAAATTTCCGACGATTCTCAAGAACTTCCCGCCTACCCCAGAGCGTGAAATTGAATTTTGTATCGACTTTCGAACCCCAGACAAAACCTATTTCCAAAGCCCCATATCGAATGGCTCCTATTGAACTTCGTGAGTTAAAGACCCAACCGCAGGAATTGTTAGACATGGCTTTATTCGGCCCTAGTACTTCTCCCTGGGGTGCTCCTCGTTTCTATTCGTGAAGAAGAAAGATGGGAGTATGCGACTTTGTATTGATTATCTGGAGTTGAATCACGCCACCATCAAAAATAGGTATCCATTGCCACGATTGATGACCCGTTTGACCAACAGTAAGGAGCCAAATTCTTTTCAAAGATTGATCTTCGCTCCGGATATCACCAATTGAAGATTGAATCACCGACATTCCAAAGATTCTTTCGTAACCCCAGACGGCATTATGAATTCTTAGCCATGTCCTTGATCGACTAATGCTCCGCCGCCTTCATGGATATGATGAACCGAGTATTCAAGGAATATTTAGATCACTTTGTGGTCGCCTTTATTGATGACATCCTTATTTATTCCAAAAGTCGTGAAGATCATGAGCAACACTTGAGGTCGACACTCCAAAAGCTTCGTGAATATAAGCTTTATGCCAAGTCAAGAAATGCGAAGTTCGGCTTCAAGAAGTAGCATTCCTTGGGCACGTGGTATCAAGTCATGGAATATCCGCTGACCCAAAGAAAGATTGAAGCTATTCAAAGTCGGGAACAACCTAAATCAAGGACCAAGACGTAGCTTTCTTGCTTTAATTGGTTATTATCGGAGATTCGTGGAAGGATTTTCTCTAATCGCTATTCCATCGACTCAAATTGACTCGGAAAGATACAAAGTTCTATTGAGCGAAGAATGTGAGAAGAGTTTTCAAGAACTCAAGAGGAGACTTATTTCAAAGACTGCTTCGACAATACCATCCGCCTCGGAGGGATTTGTCATCTACAAAGTGATGCTTCTAGCAAAGGGTTGGGATGTGTTCTCATGCAACATGGAAAAGTAATAGTTTATGCTCGCGACAACTCAAAGAATATGAGAGGAATTATCCTACTCATGATCTAGAGTTGCGCAATTGTTGTCTTTGCACTTAAAATTTGGAGGCATTACTTCAGATGGGGAGAAAGTGGAGATCTTTACGGATCATAAAAAGCCTCAAATATTTTTCACTCAAAAGGAACTCAACACGCGACAACGACGTTGGCTTGAACTGTTGAAAGATTATGATCATACCATCCAATACCATCCCGAAAAGCAAACGTGGTAGCCGACGATCGAGTAGAAATCATATATGCAAGTACGAAAGGCGATATTGTCAACGAAAGGCCCATTTTGTGACTTGCAAAGGATGGAGATAGAATTAAAGACTCTGTGGACGATGTGATGACAACGAGTATACGAGTAGAACCGACTTTAATTGATAAAGTTAAAGTCGCAAGCCATGCACCGGAGCCGATGCGCGATGAGGAAGAAAGTGCAAGAAGGTGCTACGCCAAGCAAGAATCGATGAAGAAGGAATACTTGAGTCAACTCTGCATTTTGTGTTCCTAACGACACCGATTTAAAGTATAATATCATGATGGAAGCGCACAACACACCATTTGCAATCCATCTCGGAGTACCAAAATGTATCATGATATTCGCCATACATTTTGGTGGAGCAATATGAAGAGAGAGATACATTGCTGTTTATCTCAAGGTGTCTAACTTGTCAACGAAGTTAAAGCGAGCATCAAGTACCAAAAGGTCCATCAGAACCACTTGAAATTCCGAATGGAAGTGGGAGCACATTACCATGGATTTCAAGCTACGGCCTTCCTAAGGTTTCTCAAGGCATTGATGCGATTTGGGTCATTGTTGATAGATCGACCAAGTCCGCTTCATTTTACCGATACGAGAAACTTATACACTTGAACGCTCGCTCAGATGTACATAAACGAGATTGTAAGATCGCATGGTATGCTTTCAGATTCATAGTTTCCGATCGAGACCCAAGATTCACTTCACGATTTTGGGTTAGTTTGTAAAAAGCTATGGGCACAGATTTACACGATAGCTTTCAGATATCATCCTCGCATTTGGACGGACAATGGAGAGGACTATTCAAACTCTCAAGATCTATTAAGACTCGTGTCCTTGATTTCAAGGGGAGTTGGGACAAGTTCTACCATGGTGGAGTTTTCTACAACAATGCTTATCAAGCAAGTATTGGCATGGCTCCATTCAAGCATCAGTATGGAAGAAAGTGTCGTTTCCAAAGATGCTTTGGGATGAGGTGGGTGAAAACGTTGTTGGGACCGAGTTGGTACGTATGACTACTTAAAAGATTCAAATGATCCGACAACGATAAAACCTCACAAAATCGATAAAAGAGTTATGCCGATCTTCATCGAAAGGACGTGGAATTCGATATGGAGATCATGTGTTGTTAAGAGTCGCTTCCATGGAAAGGAGTTACAAGATTTGGAAGGAGAGGAAACTTAATCCTCGATTCATCTGGTCCATTTTAATCCTCGATCGAGTAGGAACTGTGGGCCTATAGACTCGCTTTTACCGCCAAATATGTCTCGTGTTCATAACGCTTTTTCACATATCTATGTTACGTAAATATGTGAAAGACCGAACCATATTATTGAAGTTAGAACAGGACGAAATAGCGGAAGATTTGACGTATGAAGAGGTACCTGCTCAAATTTTGATAAGAAAGAACATATTCTACGCTCCAAAGTTATACCTCAAGTCAAAGTTTTATGGAGGAACCACGATGTTGAGGAAATGACTTGGGAGTTAGAATCAAATGAAATCAAGGTATCCTTACCTCTTCGACATACCAGTACGCATTCTAATTTCGAGGGCTTAAATTTCATAAGAAGGGAGGTTGAAGACCCCAAATTTTTATAAATAAAGATGAATTTTCTATAAATATTATTTTGAATATTATGGAATAAATTTGATATAATGTTATAGTTGTGGGTAATATTTATAAATTTTGCAAAGTATGCAAGTTGTTATAAAATATTCGTTTTGGCTGGGAATATTCTTTTGTTAGGAATATTCGCATAATGGCTCAATCATTGGTGGACCCCCACAACATTATTGTTTGATTGAGAAAACGACAAAAATATTTTATAAAAATAACTACGGAGGTGTTACCGCGTTAAAACCGTTGAACTACCCGGGTGGTAAAAGTACGATGAATACGCTGTGGGTTGCTTAAAAGTAACACCAGATTGATTATCGATGCTTACGTGAGAAGTCACTCATTATGCTCAATTATTGCTACATGAAGAATCACGCATCATATCTCTTATATTATTGATTCAATTATTGTCACAAGATTATCCGTATAATATGTTATAGTATTAAATCAATAATTGAGACGACAAGTTATAAATGATTAATAATTATTGAAAGATTAAATATGTAGTTATGATTTTGTGGTAAGTTTGATTATTTTATGGGGGCCTATATGTCATCATCTAAGAGTCTCTTCATCAATAGTAATTACCCTTGTGAATAGTATTTACCTTCACAATAGTAATTACCCGTGTGAATAGTATTTACCTTCGTCAATAGTAATTACCCTTGTGAATAGTATTTACCTTTCGTCAATAGTAATTATCCTGTGAATAGTATTTACCTTCACAATAGTAATTACCCTTGTGAATAGTATTTACCTTCACAATAGTATTTACCTTCGTTAATAGTAATTACCTTTACCGACGTCGAACCACTTGTCGTTTCACATTACAAAGCGTCGAACCACTTGTCGTTTCACATTACAGAGCGCCAAACCGTTCGTCAAGCCACTTGCCTTTTTCACACGACAAAAGTAAGCTAGAAATCTTCTATAAATAGAGGCCTAGGGCTTCATTATTTTTCACTTAATTCATTCAAGCTATAGAGAGAGAAAGTATAGAGAGAATAAGAGAGAAAGAAGAAGAGTATTTTGTTACTACACGCCGCAGATTCAATCTCCTACCAAAATGTAAGGGTGTTATTCTTTCTTATTCATGAAGAGAACTCGTTGTTATTCCATTGCTTATTATTCGCATTGAATAACTTGTATAAGTGGTTTACCCTATACTTGGTGACATTCTTCTATTATTCTGGAACATCCTGCTCTGTGTTTTACACCTGACTGGTTCAAATCTTTATCATTCTGCTGAACATCCTGCTCGTGTGTTTTACACGGACCGGTTAAAATCTTTTATTATTCTGTTGGAACATCCATGCATGTGTTTTACACGGACCGGTTCGCCTTTTTTTATTCTCATTGGAATATCCTATCATGTGTTTTACACCGGATCCGGGTTCCATCTTTATTATTCTGTTGAACATCCCGCTTGGTGTGAATTTCACCGACTCGGTTCCGTTATTTATTATTACATTGAATAACTCGTCATATCTATCGCATGCATGGTGATTTCTTTTGTTATTCCATTCTTTATTATACCCAAATTGGTTAAAACTTTGACTTCTATACTCCATGAAATTAGTAGAATATCCTTGATATTTGCGTTTCATCCAAAGATCTTTTCATGGAATTATTCTTCTCGATCATTCTTGAATTTTACTCTACAAAACAAAGATTCATGTCGATAATTTGGACGTTAATAATTCGGATAAAATAATTCTTGAACTTGTTTTATTGAATTCTTATATCATTGTCATCATCCTCATGTTTATATTTTTTGAAAGTCATCTGTATTCAGAGTGCATAGATGGACTTGGTATGATTATGACCAGAGACTATTCTTGGTGTAATCATGACCGTAATGTTACAAATGATGTGATAAAAAATCCTCGATGGCCGTAGTAGTACATTGATGGATGGTTGTTGGCATGATCATGACCATTAATGAATACACAAATATTCTTGGCCCGTAGTGCATGAATAATTGTGGTCGTGATCTTAAAGAATATCCTTCGTCAGTAGTGTAAGGGGTGATTCGATGATGTGGAATATTTATTAAAGTCGAGTCTCGCCTATAACAAATGATGAAAACCTTTTAAAACCTAAAAGATAGTAGACTTTATTTTCTACTTGACTCTTTTAATGGATCAGATATTAACCGCAGCTTAAACCTGGTTGTCTATTGTATTTTATCGGTTTAACATTATCAAGACTATTGATAATTTATTCGCATTATCTTAGTCATAATATTTCTTCTTTGGGCTAGTTGAGCTCACCCTTTCTTTCACCTTGTTCTCTTGAAATGATAATATAGCCGGGACGAATGGGAAACGAGTGATGGTCCACGAAGATAGCATTAGTAGTCCTCACTATTCGTAAAATAGTGTGATAATAATTGTAATGAGGACTTTTGTTTGAGTTTGTATAATATCTAGTAGACGATATTTGTATTTAAACTCACGCTTTATGTCAGATTGCATACCTACAGCTTATGTTAATAAGTTGTATTTAAATTTGCATCATGTAAGTGGCGACTCAAGATGGGTGATGTATACCTAATTTTGGGGGCGTCGCGAGACGAGATTCGTCTTTAAAGAGGAACCTTGAAAGACAATCCATATCCATACCGGATACTACCGAAGTTCAAAGATCAACCGGATCACACTACGGGTAACAATTCCAACCTCGAGAGATAACCCCGGCGTGCAGATCCAATACCGGATCACACACCAGAGAAGACCGATTAATCTCGGAGATAACCCCGAGGTATCCAGTCTCAGTCCCAACCATGGGAATAGCCACCAACCTTGGTGATAACCCCAAGGAAGGCAATTTCGGTGATAACCTCGAAAATGCTTGTTTCAAATGCGACCAGCTTCAATCTCGGCGCTCACAACGGGATACACTGTACCAACCCGACGATAACATCGGGAAGACAGACACACCTCAAAGATGACAATAAGGACCTTCAACAATCACGGTAGAGTCAATCTCAAATGAAGTTCGAGCAGCGTCTGCTTTATCGGTAATCAATGGCGATATAACACCGGTGAGGGGAAACATCGTCATCTAGCCAACGTGATGCCACGCCACGTCGTCTCAACATCTCTATGCAACGATGTCCCACAAGACTAACCAATCCCGAGTGACTATTGTGCGGGATAACGGATGAAAGTTGAAGCTTGACCGGAGGCATCGTCCCATATTCAATGACTTCGTACAAACTCTAATCCCATGCCATCGTGATAACTCTCGATAGCGGCGGTCAAAATAGGTCATGTATACCTCAAGCGGATGCGGATTGCACTTCTTAAAGTTCGAGTGGACATTACAAGATTGCAGGAGTGCACGCGTGCTTGAGACGACCCGACTCAAAAAACACTGGGCCCACTCGGGTTACTCTCTGGTACACCTGCTGCTGCAAAGTAGGTTGCCTCTGGTACACTCATGGCTAAATTTCCTATAAATAGAGGGGCTTCAGTTGCCCATTTTGTAAGAGAGAAAGCATGAGGAAGCCTCGCTAATTTGCTCAAGACTCACCCTATGTGTAGTGTACTTTCTCATTTTAAACACTGTGAGCTCATATATAGCCCTTTGTTCTCTAAAAGCCAAGTGTTTACCCACTCTAAAGATATAGAAGTCTTTTTTGGCAACCAACCTGTAAGTCTTCTCACACACTTTAGAGTCTTTCTCTTCATCTCGCACACACCCTTCTTCACGTTGGGAGTCGTGTTGCGGGACTTTGGTCCGTGGTTTTGTTTTTCGATGTATATATATATATATATATATATATATATATATATATATATATATATATATATATTGACTAACATTATCGAGTTATGCCTCGATTGAGCCTGAGACTTTGATGCAGAAGCATTTATTTGCTTTCATATATATATATATATATATATATATATATATATATATATATATATATATTAATCGTGTGTTGAACTTTGTTCGATGAGCCTGCACTTGATGCAGTGCGTTTTATTGCTTTAATATATATATATATATATATATGAAGCGTGGTCGGACTTTGTTCGATGAGCACGTATTTTACATCCAGTGCGTTTATTTCGCTTTTATATATATATTTATATATATAAACTATGGTTAGGACTTCGATTCGATGAGCACAGATTCTACATCAGTGCGTTTACTACTGCTTTTATATATATATATATATATATATATATATATATATATATATATATATATATATATTATATATATATAATTGTGTTGAACTACATTTCGATGAGCTCGGATTTTACATCCAGTGCGTTTATTGCTTATGTGTGTGTGTGTGTGTATATATATATATATATATATATATATATATATATATATATATATATATATTCATCCCACCGAGTTTCCTTCGTGGCAAATGATCGCTTTACAGTTTTATTTACATTTCATTCCCACCTAGAGTTTCCTTCGTGGCGGTTGGCCAGTATTTACTGACTTCATTTACGTTTTTGTCACTTTGGAGTTTCCTCCGTGGTGGTTGATAGCTTAATGACTTTATTTACATTTCGATCCCCATGAGGTGCTTCATGGTTGGTGATCATGTCTGTATATTTATATATTCTGACTTTTATATATATACCGCCATCGCTTTCCATACAAATTGCGGTATCTTCAGGTGCTTTAGGAATCATGTGATCACAGATTCAAATTTATTGGATCTAGATTCGATTCGTGATGGACATTTTCACCGTAGCATATTGTAAGTATTATATCTCTTCACTTGCATGTTGGCTACTCACTGCAAGCATTAAAGCACAAAAAATTACACAGATTGCAAGTTGTGGAAGCCCAAAGTAAGCCAGTCGTACTGTTCTTCATTTCTGGGCAACCCAGAAATGAAGAACAGCTCTGACAGCCACTTTGGACGATCAAATCTCCTTGGTTATGTGTTGTATGATCATGTTTGTTGTTGGATCATGTAGTCTTACACTAGCACTACAAGATCTGACTAACAACATGCCCAGAAACTTTAAGATCTAAGATCTATGCTTGGTCAAACATGCTAACTCGAAAACTGACTTTGAAGGCTCAAGAACACAATAGGCTACACTTTCTGTTGCTAAAGGCCTATAGCGACAATTTTATTAATTTTAATTAATTAAATTTCCAAAAAATATTTAAAAATAGAATTTAATTTCTAAAAATTACAAAAATTATTTTAAAAATTATTTTAAGTTATAAAAATTAACTTTTAATAATTTGGCATATTTTTCATAAATATTTGTATTTATTTTAATATTATTGGTAATTAGTTTATTTAATAAATGAATTAAATAAATTAACTAAAAATGATTTTATTATATTAAAATCATTTTAAATAATAATAAGTTATTTAAAAATATTTTAAGTTATAAAATATAACTTTTAATATTTTAAAGCAAATTTCATTAATTATTTAATATTAATGATATTAGATTTATTTTAAATAAATTAGTTTAAAAATGATTTTAATATAAGAAAAATCATTTTAAATGAAAATAAATAGTTTAAAAATATTTTTAAGTTATAAAATATAACTTTTAATATTTAAAGGTAAATTTCATTAATAATTTAATATTAATGATATTAAATTTATTTAATAATTATATTAAATAAATAATTTAAAAATAGTTTTATTAATTTAAAAATCATTTAAAAAGATTAAAATGAATTAAAAATATTTTAAGTTATAATTAATGACTTTTAATATTTTTATAATTAGTACATTAATATTTAAATATTAATGATAATTATTTAAAGATGATTTTAATTGTTTTAAAAATCATTTAAGGGTAATGTTAATACTTTAAAATATTTTGAGTTATTATAAATAACTTTAATATTTTGGCAATGGTTTCATTAATAGTTTAATAATAATTAAATATTAATGGTAATATAATTATTTATTATTTAAATCATTTAAAAATAATTCTCGGTGTTTAAAAAATCATGATAAATTATAATAATTATTAAAAAAATTATTATAAGGTTATGAAAAATAATATGACTGCTATTTAAAATATCTAAACGAATATTGAACTACAGAATAGAGTTTTAGACTCGATATTTACCCAATAAAGTCGTCGGTACATCGAAATGTTTCAGAAATTGATCAGGACTTAGATAATTTGACTTAATAAGTGTTTGTCTGTGATTCAATGACTGCTAAACCTATGTGACAATGTGATTAAGTAATGTGCTGACTGCAAGTAGTAGTACTATGTGTTATGATATAATATTCTAATCTAACGAATGATCTTATTAATAATAGGTTGTTATATAAAAGATAAAACTAAGTTATGTATCGTAAGCAGCAGCTCAGGCAAGTATCCTACCTTAGAATTTACTTTATGCAATGGACATAAATAAGAAAGTTTCAGAATTATATTATTATTGTGCCAGATTATTAACCCTATTGTTATATATATTATATCCAATCATTGTTTATCAACATAGTATTATATTATAAATCAAATATTTATTCTGTTCGTTAATTTCTATTTATGGTTATACAAGTGTCCTCACTTGGATAATCATTGTATTTAATCACATGTTGATACACATTTATAAATTTCCAGTATGTATATGTTAACTTAAAAGCCGTCTAAGCTAATTGATTTGGCTAGATACAAACTTATAGATTATTGTTGAACAAGATAAAACCTTACTATTATCCAACCGAATTGTTTTGGTTTGGAATCCTGACTAAGTATGAACATCCCGTACATGAGAAAACTTTTTGTGCGCCAAAGGCGGATAGATGAACGATAATATCGTTCTTACATGTAGTATTGATCAATACAGGGCATAACAGACTAATCACCCCCCGTGCCCGTAAGTTATGACGGTTTGCAAATGAAGTTCTGTTTAACCTTTTCAAAATAGAAAACAATGTTCATAGTTTGTCGACTAAACCTCCAGTTATAGTCAGTACGTAGTTTCAAAAATTTGATATAGAATTAATATATTTTTATTGGTTAAATTTACTTCACAACTATTAAATCGTTGTAGAAGTGTCGTACAAAGAAAACATTTAATCCTTTCAGCTAATATTTATAATTGTTATTACTTGATGGGCACCCAAATGCTCATCCTTGCTTTAAATTTAAATGTTTTCAGTTAAATGTGATAAACCAGAAAGCTCTGCTAGGAACAAAGGAAAAGGAAAGGTTGCAGAATAAGTTGGTGATATAGTATGTAATAGTTTGACTTTATTAAGTTAAGAATGATATATATATTAAGTATCATGTAATGAATGTTTAAAGGTCGCGTAATTGGGATTCAGACTCTGATGTATGTAAATTAAGTTTGATATTCATATTATTATTATTATTATTATTAGCATTATTCCGCCCATAGAAATGGTATCGTAAAGCACCGAGTTTGGGTTTCAAGTACCTGAATTTGGGGGCGTTACATGTAGTCTGTGATCTAGAAGTGTAATAACAGCCATTACATGTAACGACCCCAAAATAGGTCCATTCCATCCAACCCATTACGAGTCGCCAAATATATGGTACGGAAAACAACTACAACTTTATTACAACAATTGTCGTGTAAAATACAAAACACATATCTTTATGAGTTTGGATACAAATATATACCAATTGTGAAAGACGTCACAATGACACCTTACATAAAGGTATAGTCAAAAAGCTGTTTTAGAAATTAGAATCTTTGGGAAGTGCTCAAGAAACCTTCATACATGGGAGGCCATGCTTTTAGGTTATGGTAGATATCATATGGCCACGAATTATCCTCGGTTGACCTAATAGACCCCTAAAGAAAATGAGAAGATTACTATCATATTCTTCCCAATGGTGAGTCTTCTCTTGACATATCATTATCTCCATTGTCTCTAATTGAGTATTATACTCCAAACAAACACCAAGATTATATAGGTAGTGCTTGTAAATATACTCAGCAAGTGGATGAGCACAACCATGTCTTATGATGACACGAGGTTGTATGTCATTAGACATCTTGTATGATAGTGGCAAAACACCCTTCCAAGTTAAATTCACCTCACCCTCAACATCTATAGACCACCATTCTATTCCCTCGCTATCCCCGCTCGACCCGGCTATACTTTTATTACACGAAAGGAATTGTGAAACAAAAGGGTGAAACCAACTAGCTTCAATAAAGAATATTATGACTAAAGATAAATAAATTATCAATAGTCTTCATCAGTAATAAATCAGAGATTTAGAACATATGGTAGATGATAAAACTTTTCAACCATAGTTGCAGCGGAACGAGCAATCCATTAAAAGAGTCAAATAGACTATAAAGTCTATTGTCTTCTCCACGTTAAAAGTCCACCAATAATATTTTATCCTGTAACATCAATCAATAGTTCCTTTCCACAATCATATGAATAACTCATAATCATAATTGTGATTCTAAATTCCTCTTCTCATCCAGGACGAAGATAATTTTCATCACCTGTCTTTACCTGAAACATCAAATATCATGGTTATACCAAATCACAGTTCATGTTCATAATCATACTAATAAATTCATCTTTGCACCACGGCCAAAGATATTCATCAACAGATTCATCTTTACACTCTGAGCTAAAGATATTCAACAACAGTCATCTTTGCATTATGAGCCAAAGATATTCATCAATAATTCATCTTTGCACTCTGGCTAAAGATATTCAACAACAGTCATCTTTGCATTCTGAGCAAAAAGATATTCATCAATAATTCATCTTTTGCACTACTGCTAAGATATTCATCAACAAGTCATCTTTGCAGACAACGAGCCAAAGATATTCATATATCAAAGAAATACATAATCATTTGGAAGTTATATAACAATAATTATAACCACGTTGATCAATTCACCTTTGCACTTAAGCTAAAAATATTCAATTGTAAATTCAATGGTCATAATCATACCAGTCAACAATTCAACTTTTGCACCATCGCCAAAGAGAACCTATAGTCATGATCATACCAATAATCTACTCATCTTTACACTCAAGTCAAAGAGAAATATCATCATTAGGGTTATAAGAATGTTATATAAAAACAATATAATCAAAACATGGTTTTAATTTCAAGAGTAAGATTCATAAATCAACGATAATTTGGTCAAAGAAGAACGATTTGTAGTGAATAGTACCCGATTATTATGATACATAGTATAGTATCGTGCATAGTAACCTCGACACGAAAAGATAAAGTTTCATAATAAAATTCATATCCATATTTATAACACCTTAATCCAAATGTTATAAATCACTTAGAAATCTCATAATCTAATATTATTAATATTACAATAATATTTTAATCATTTCTAAAACTTATAAACAATTTATTTAAATTGTTTACACTTTACTAATTAATGCATTTAATCATCATAAAATGCCAAACTCATAAAATTTCATCACCAATAACCAAAACCCTCATCAAAAATCTGCATATACCTCATATATGATTCTCAAACCATAAAATCATATTTTCTAATTTTCTTACTTTACATAACATATTTAATTCATTTACTCATAACTAGAACATTTTCATGAAAATACCAAATCAGTTTCAAAAATATTTCTTTTTTGGGATTTAGCATAACATAGTCCCATATTGAACATATATTTTTCTCGAATTTTAAAATTCATTTACTATTTTTCATATGGCCAAAACCATAGAATATTTAAACATTTATCATAAATTATACTTTTATTCAAAAATTTGAAATTAATACGGTATACTGATATTATATAGATGTACTCCCAATAAAAATTTCATCAATTTTGGAGTTAACCACAAGGAGTTATAAATAGTTACTTTTAAAATAGTCTTTTCTAATAAAATCCATAACTCTAATCTATACATCCAAAAATCGCCATTTTGGACACAATATATAAAACTCATCAAATTATCATTTCAAATTTTTCAGAATTTTTGAAGGTTCAGAAAAATTTGAAACTAAAAACATAATAACCCTTAAAATCCCTTATTATCCCTTACCTCAAAAAAGCGATTCTTGACATTGGAATACTTATTTGAACGAACTTGCACCGTATAGCAATACTCAAAGTATACTCAAAATACTCACAAGAATACGCTCGATAATATAGAGAGAGAAAACTTTAGTTTCTGGTGTGATTTTCAGTTCTAACCTAAGCACCCTATTTATAGGAAAATACTTAGAACACCAAAGCAGAAAATTTAATAAAATATTAATATATATTATTTTTATTCCAAAGTACACTTATTTTGCTTCAAAACCTTAGCCACCAAACAGCCCACCTCACAAGACTTGCACAAAAAATGTTTTTGTTATTTAAATTATTTTAAACTTCCAAAATCAATTATTTGAGCTTGTAAATTCAATAATTCATAATAAATAGCCCTTTTATCAAAAAATTCGAATCTCGCGAGTTTTTATAGGAAATTCAATTCTCTACAACTTTGCAGAAGAAAATATTTCCAAATTTCAAACAGAAATTGACTGAAATCCACAAGCAGACGATTTTGACGGCCTATAATCAAATTTCGATCGAGAAATGGGGTCCACAAGACATGTTTAACATGTTTTAAACATTTATTGTAACAAAAATATTCTTCCTCCTCATATACTCATATATTCCACATTCATTTGTAAAAATATCACCATTATTATATTATTAAAATAATATATTTAAATGAATTATTTTATCGAGAAAAAGATAAAATATTAATTTTCAACAATTGTCACTTTAAAAATTTTCTCCATCTATATCCACATAAAATAAATATTTTCTCATCATAAAATCAATAATTAATTATTCACAAATAATATTACATAATCACAATATTAACAACAGTAGCGGTTCAAAGGAAAGAGGGGCTTTCAATAAAATTTCTCTTCTCTTGGCGGCGCTTGATTAGGTGACCAAACCTCTCCTAGAGCGAGAACTTTCTAGGCATTGCCAATAATGTTATCCAATAATATTATTAGGATAATATGAATTATTGCTCAGATAATGGAAAATCATTGTCTTAGTGACAATTATTGAAACAACAATAATATAAAATATCAAGCGTAGAAATTATTGAATCAATAAAATAAAATATTGAGCATAATTACCGTAACAATTATTGACTAATGCCTTCTTATACGAAAAAAAAATTATCATGCTTCATGAATAGTACTCGTGAATAGTAACTCGTGAATAGTAACTCATGAATAGTAACTCGTGAATAGTAACTGAATGAATAGTAACTCATGAATAGTAACTTCGTGAATAAGTAACTCATGAATAGTAACTCATGAATAGTAATTAAAAAAAAAATTGAATACTTTTATTTTATAAAATTCGGGTTCTTACAATCTCCCTCCTTATGAAATTTCGTCCCAAATTTACGTACTAGTATTTCAAAGAGTTGAGAATACCTTGTTTTCATTTTGATTCTATCTCCCTGTCATCATGATTTCTCCATTGCTCATCTCACGTATTTTGGATATCATTCTAGAATACGACTTCAAAACAAGGGTTAATTTAACAAATTAACATATCACATAATATCCCGATATTATGGTGACCAACAAATAAGCTTAGGTAGGTAGGACACACTAGCGAAGGATTTACTCATCTCTCCCTCCTAGTTCTAATCCCGATCTCCGCTGGAGATCATATCCCTAAGCTCGATACCAAATGTAACTCTGGACACCAACTCAGGTCAGGAAGACCTCACATTGATACTATCGGTTTGCCATGCATGAACGGCGGCCCCTACGAGAGTCCGGCCGGTGCATCCCCCATCAACAGAAGTCACCGGCGTGTGACAGGCTCTGGGGCTCTTTACTTATAGCTCGATACCAGTTTGGATGACCCTATGGTGCTTCAACCTGAAACCTCACAATGGTACCTTACATAAAGGTATAGTCAAAAACTGTTTTAGAAATTAGAATCTTTGGGAAGTGCTCAAGAAACCTTCATACATGGGAGGCCATGCTTTTAGGTTATGGTAGATATCATATGGCCACTGAAATTATCCTCGGTTGACCCAATAGACCCCAAAGAAAAAGCGAGAAGATTACTATCATATTCTTCCCAATGGTGAGTCTTCTCTTGACATATCATTATCTCCCTTTGTCTCTAATTGAGTATTATACTCCAAACAAACACCAAGATTATATAGGTAGTGCTTGTAAATATACTCTCAAGTGGATGAGCACAACCGTGTCTTATGATGACACGAGGTTGTATGTCATTAGACATCTTGTATGATAGTGGCAAAACACCCTTCCAAGTTAAATTCACCTCACCCTCAACATCTATAGACCACCATTCTATTCCCTCGCTATATCCCCGCTCGACCCCAATTTATACTTTTATTACACGAAAGGAATTGTGAAACAAAAGGGTGAGCACAACTAGCTCGATAAAGAATATTATGACTAAAGATAAATAAATTATCAATAGTCTTCATCGATAATAAATCGGAGATTTAGAACATATGGTAGATGATAAAACTTTTCAACCATAGTTGCGGTGAACGAAGCAATCCATTAAAAAGTCGAATAGACTATAAAGTCTATTGTCTTCTCCACGTTAAAGTTCACCAACAATATTTTATCCTGTAACATCAATCAACGGTTCCTTTCCACAATCATATGAATAACTCATAATCATAATTGTGATTCTAAATTCCTCTTCTCATCCGGGACGAAGATAATTTTCATCACTGTCTTTACGAAACATCAAATATCATGGTTATACCAAATCACAGCCTGTTCATAATCATACTAATAAATTCATCTTTGCACCACGGGCCAAAGATATTCATCAACGATTCATCTTTACACTACAAAGCTAAAGATATTCAACAACAGTCATCTTTGCATTATGAGCCAAAGATATTCATCAATAATTCATCTTTGCACTACAAAGCTAAAGATATTCAACAACAGTCATCTTTGCATTACGAGCAAAAGATATTCATCAATAATTCATCTTTGCTTTCTATGTGCTAAGATATTCATCAACAAGTCATCTTTGCACAACGAGCCAAAGATATTCATATATCAAAGAAATACATAATCATTTGAAGTTATATAACAATAATTATAACCACGTTGATCAATTCACCTTTGCACTTAAGCTAAAAATATTCAATTGTAAATTCAATGGTCATGATCATACCGATCAACAATTCAACTTTTTGCACTCTTGGCCAAAGAGAACCTATAGTCATGATCATACCAATAATATACTCATCTTTACACTCAAGTCAAAGAGAAATATCATCATTAGGGTTATAAGAATGTTATATAAAAACAATATAATCAAAACATAGTTTTAATTTCAAGAGTAAGATTCATAAATCAACGATAATTTGGTCAAAGAAGAAACCAATTTGTAGTGAATAGTACCCGTATTAAATACATAGTGCGTAGTATCGTGCATGAAAGTAACTTCTCGACGACGAAAAGATAAAGTTTCATAATAAAATTCATATCCATATTTATAACACCTTAATCCAAATGTTATAAATCACTTAGAAATCTCATAATCTAATATTATTAATATTACAATAATATTTTAATCATTTCTAAAACTTATAAACAATTTATTTAAATTGTTTACACTTTACTAATTAATGCATTTAATCATCATAAAATGCCAAACTCATAAAATTTCATCACCAATAACCAAAACCCTCATCAAAATCTGCATATACCTCTATATATGATTCTCAAATCATAAAATCATATTTTCTAATTTTCTTACTTTACATAACATATTTAATTCATTTACTCATAACTAGAACATTTTCATGAAAATACCAAATCAGTTCCAAAAATATTTCTTTTCTGGGATTTAGCATAACATAGTCCCATATTGAACATATATTTTTCTCAAAATTTTAAAAATTCATTTACTATTTTTCATATGGCCAAAACCACGAATATTTAAACATTTATCATAAATTATACTTTTATCCAAAAATTTGAAAATTAATACGGTATACTGATATTATATAGATGTACTCCCAATAAAAATTTTATCAATTTTGGAGTTAACCACAAGGAGTTATAAATAGTTACTTTTAAAATAGTCTTTTTCATAAAATCCATAACTCCTAATCTATACATCAAAAATCGCCATTTTTGGACACAATATATAAAACTCATCAAATTATCATTTCAAATTTTTCCAAAATTTTGAAGGTTCAGAAAAATTTGAAACTAAAAACATAATAACCCTTAAAATCCCTTATTATCCCCTTACCTCAAAAAAAGCGATTACTTACATTTGGAATAATATTTGAACGAACTTGCATCAGTATAGCAATACTCAAAGTATACTCAAAATACTCACAAGAATACGCTCGATAATATAGAGAGAAAACTTTAGTTTACGGTGTGATTTTCGGATTCTAACCTAAGCACCTATTTATAGGAAAATACTTAGAACACCAAAGCGAGAAAATTTAATAAAATATTAATATATATTATTTTTATTCCAAAGTACACTTATTTTGCTTCAAAACCTTAGCCACCAAACAGCCCACCTCACAAGACTTGCACAAAAATGTTTTTGTTATTTAAATTATTTTAAACTTCCAAAATCAATTATTTGAGCTTGAAATTCAATAATTCATAATAAATAGCCCTTTTATCAAAAAATTCGAATCTCGCGAGTTTTTATAGGAAATTCAATTCTCTACAACTTTGCAGAAGAAAATATTTCCAAATTCCAAACAGAAATTGACTGAAATCCACAAACAGACGATTTTACAGTCTATAATCAAATTTCAGTCAAGAAATGGGGTCCAGAACATGTTTAACATGTTTTAAACATTTATTGTAACAAAATATTCTTCCTCCTCATATACTCATATATTCCACATTCTTTGTAAAAATATCACCATTATTATATTATTAAAATAATATATTTAAATGAATTATTTTATCGAAAAAAGATAAAATATTAATTTTCAACAATTGTCACTTTAAAAATTTTCTCCATCTATATCCACATAAAATAAATATTTTTTCTCATCATAAAATCAATAATTAATTATTCACAAATAATATTACATAATCACAATATTAACAACTGCATAGTTCCCGAGGAAGGGGGCTTTCGATAAGAATTTCTCTCTTCTTTGCCAAGCTTGATTAGGTGACCAAACCTCTCCTTGAGCAGAACTTTCTAGGCATTGCCAATAATGTTATCAATAATATTATTCAGGATAATATGAATTATTGCTCAGATAATGGAAAATCTTTGTCTAAGTGACAATTATTGAAACAACAATAATATAAAATATCAGCGTAGAAATTATTGAATCGATAAAATAAAATATTGAGCGATAATTCTTTGTAACAATTATTGACTAATGCCTTCTTACGAAAAAAAAAAAAATTATCATGCTTCATGAATAGTACTCGTGAATAGTAACTTCGTGAATAGTAACTCATGAATAGTAACTTCGTGAATAGTAACTCATGAATAGTAACTCATGAATAGTAACTCGTGAATAGTAACTCATGAATAGTAACTCATGAATAGTAATTAAAAAAAATTGAATACTTTTATTTTATAAAATTCGGGTTCTTACATTACATGTCTAGGTTTCATTTTATTCTTGGTCAAAACCCATCGATCGAAAGATGACTGAGGAGTTTCTAGCAACCCGAAACTGTTTTCGATTCTGACATGATTTTGTTAGCCCAAGATCTGTCAGGTGTTATGTTTTTTTTGATGATGTTGTTATATCTAGATTTTTGCATATATTATGTACTATAGATCCATGGTTTTAGATACTTTAAAACATCAACAGGATCGGTGTAGTGGATGGTCAAACTAGACCATCAGATCACGATTTGCATTTCTGGAAAACCCATAAATTGTATGAACTAACTCTCTGACAAGGTTTGACCGAGCTGAATCTGGAATATGTGATGTATTCAGACTGTTCTTTTGATGTAAAAATGTTCTATGATATGAGTTCTACATGTGTGGACCAACAAAACACTTAACTAATTATCGGAACCTGGATTAAATCGAAGCGAAGGTAGGCACTGAAGCGCGCTGGGTTTACGGGTTACCCGAAAACCTGTGAACGCTTTGACAACAAATTTAAAGAGGCAGATCTTCACGATGTGTTGATATATGACCTAGATATTGGTTTATAATTGTAGTGTTGTATATCTACTACAAGATCAATGTTTAAACAGGCCCTGAAACATGATAATCAGAGAATTAATCGTGGTCAAACCAGGCATATTACTAAGCCGGCTGTCAGTGTTCTTGAGCTCAAGAACACCAACAGCGACAGAAAGCGTCGCTATAGGCTACATCGATGTTTTCTATTATTTTTATTTTTTGAATTTCTGAAAAATGATTAAAAATAGAAAATAAATTCTAAAAATTACAAAAATGGTTTTAAAAATTATTTTAAATTATGAAAAATAACTTTTGATAATTTGGGATATTTTTCATTAATAATTATAATTATTTAAAAATTAATGGTATTTAATTTATTATATTAAATAAATTAGAGAAAAAATATTTTATATTATAAAAATCATTTTAAATGGGAATAAAGTGTTAAAAATATTTTGAGTTATAAAATGTAACTTTTAATACTTTGTGATGAATTTCATTAATTAATTAATATTAATGATAATTAATTCATTTAATGAATATATTAAATAAATTGGGTAAAATAAATTAATAATTTTAAAATCATATAAAAATGATTTAAAAGATATAAAAATATTTTACGTTTTAAAATATAACTTTTGATATTTTTTATTAAAAATATTAATATTTTAATATTAATGATATTAGATTGATTTAATATTTATATTAAATAAATTATTTTAAAATGATTTTAATAATAGAAAAAATCATTTTAAATGAAAATAAAGAGTTTAAAAATATTTTAAGTTATAAAATATAAATTTCAATAGTTAAAGGTAAATTTCATTAATAATTTAATATTAATAATATTAGAGTTATTTAATAATTATATTAAATAAAGTAGTTCAAAAATAATTTTAATATTATAAATATCATTTTAAATGAAACTAAGGTGTTTAAAAATATTTTAAATTATAAAATATAACTTTCGATATTTAAAGGTAAATTTCATTAATAATTTAATATTAAATGATATTGTATTTATTTAATAATTATATTAAATAAATAGTTTAAAAATGGGTTTATTAATTTAAAAATTATTTAAAAAGAATATAATGGGTTTAAAAATATTTTAAGTTATAATAAATGACTTTTAATATTTTGATGAATAATATAATAATATTTAAATATTAATGGTAATTAATTAAAATAATTTTAAATGTTTTAAAAAATCATTTAAGGGTAATATTAATACTTTAAAAGTATTTTTGAGTTATTATAAATAACTTTAATATTAAAGCAATGGTTTCATTAATAATTTAATATTAATTAAATATTAATGATAATAGAATTATTTGATCATTAAATCATTTTATAATGATTTTGGGGTTTGAAAAATCATGATAAATTATAATAATTATTTAAAAATTATTATAAGGTGATGAAAAATAATATGACTGATATTTAAATTATTTAAACTAGAGATAGAGTTTTAGACTCGATAATTACCCGATAAAGTCGTCGGTACACCGAAATGTTTTAAAAATTGATCTAGACTTAGATAGTTTGACTGTATTAATGTTTGTTTGTGAACCAATGACTGATATAATTATGTGACAATGTGATTAGGTTATGTGCTGACTGTAAATAGTAGTGTTATGTGTTATAGTATGTTATTTTAATCGAACGAATGATCTTATTAATGATAGGTCTTAATATAAAAGATAAAACTAAGTTGCGTAACTATAAGCAGCAGACCAGGCAAGTAACCTATCTTTGCATTTACTTTATGCAATGGACATGCGTAAGCGAATATCGAGACTATTCTTTTTCATTGTTCATATATCTTAACCTTTGTATATACTTATGCAATGATTCTGTAAAAGTAAGTTATTAAATTATAATCTGTTGTACAAGTTCTCTAAGTCTGTTATTATAGATCAAGATATATATTTTGTTCGTTAATTTCTAAGCATGGTTATACAAGTGACCTCACTTGGATAATTATTGTATTTAATCACATATTGATACATACTTATTGATTTTTGGTATGTATACATTAATTAAAAGTCGTCTAAGCTATTTGACCCAGCTAGACACCGATTTAGAAATATCTTTGAACATGATAGAACTTAATTATGTCCAATCAAATTGTTTTGATTCAGATTCCCGACAAAATATGAACATCCCGAACATGAGAAAACTTTTGTGTACCTAAGGTGGATAAGATGAACGATAATATCATTCTTGCATATAGTATTGATCAATACAGGGCACATTGGGATGATCACCGTCGCGCCCGTAAGTTATGACGGTTTGTGGATGAAGTTCTGCTAAACCTTATCGAAAATTGAAAACAAAGTTCATAGTCTGTCGACTACTCTCCATTTATAGTCAATACGTAGTTTCAAAACACTGCAAAAAAATGGGCCTTTAGCAATGATTTTTCAGGCAACAATTTTATAAGTCATTGCTAAAAGTATATGTTTAGCAACGAAATTTGTCCTTCGTTGCTGATTGTGTCAGGCTTTCACTTTTTGCAACGAAATTCATAAGTCGTTGCAAAAATTCTTTGCTAATTCATTGGCGGGAAAAAAATTCGTTGCAAAATTTTTGGCCACTTGATTTCCCATCATCATGGTCAACGAAAGTTTTTTGTTGCTAAAAATGGGGCTTTAGCAACGATTTTTCAGGCAACGACTTTATAAGTCGTTGCTAAAAGTGTATGTTTAGCAACGAAACTTGTCCTTCATTGTAGATTGTGTAGGGCTTTCACTTTTTACAACGAAATTCATAAGTCGTTACAAAATTTGGAAACAAAATTCGTTAGAAATTCGTTGCAAAATTTCTAACCACTTGATTTCTCCTCATCGCGGGCAACGAAAGTTTTTTTGTTGCTATATTTCATTGCCTAATATGGACCACATTCATTGGCATCAATTTTTATTTTCGTTGCATATTTTATACAACTTTTTGCAACGACTATTAAAATGTTGCCTTAAATTAAGATAATCCCAATAAGCATGTTTTTGTAAGACCATATTCGGTATCTCAATAGGGTTAAATACAAAGTCGACCATTGAACTTTTCTGATATTTGGGTATTGAGCATCTTTCTTTCGGTCAACACAAATTGATCCCCTTTCTATTAAAAAAATTTGGACTTTGAACTCTTAGGCGCCACATGTGCGTTGACCTGATGATGTAGCACACGTGGCGCCTATGTGGCACATGTGGCAGGTCTGACGTGGTATTTAATATTATTATTTGACACGTGTCAGCTGCTGACGTGGTGTCTTTTGAATTTTTCCAAAAAATTACATTTCAAGGATTTGAACTCACACAACCTCACATTTAGAATTTTGGTCATATGACCGCTGGAACAACATGGGCCAATTGTTAATATTTTGCAAGGATTAATATTTATATCAAAACATAAGATTTCCCCTATATATTCCTTTCTTCTGCTTCAAATAACAATGTACATGAAAGTCTTGAGATGCATACATAAATATACATAACTAATTGCGTGATAATAATAATAATAATAATAATAATAATAATAATAATAATAATAATAATAATAATAATAATAATAATATTTATATGGCTTTTTTTATTTTCCTTTTATCTCTTTTCCAAATATTACAAATAATATATCAAAATTTTTGTATCAATGAGATCTATTACAACATTATATTAATTTCTACAAAAATTAAAAATAAAAATCATTAATTACGTGGTAAAAAATTATTAAAATAATAATAAAATTGAAATAAATATTTTAATTAATGTGAAAACTAATTAAATTTTTGTTGATAAAAACTAAATTTATTAAAAATATTTTTGACTTTAATCATACTTATACCTTGTTTGTTTTTTTTTAGAATTAGTTAAGAATCTATTAATATATTTTAGCTTTTCGTAAATTAAATAAATTACTTTGAAGAAATTTATATTTATACAAAATAATAATAATAATTAATTAATTAAACAAATTAACGTCTTCTTCATCTCCTATTCACTGTATATCACTATCTTAACTATTTGAGATTGCAGAGCATAGATTGGAGCTCGTCTTAACTAACTATTTGAGATCGGAGAGCATAGATCGGAATATTAAGTCAATAGAAGAGAAGCATACACTAGAAAATCATAAGTGAGACCCATTTTCTCTCTCTCATCATCTATTTCTTCAACCCTTCCACCATCTTCGCGGCTATCCCTTCTCCCTTAATTGAAGGACTGTAGGATTCCATTTCAGTGAGAATGATGCAAGATCTATTCATTTTCAGTTCAAATTTGGGTATAATTTAGAGGCTTGATTTTGGCCGGGAAAAATAGGGGGACGATTGAATCTCTGGAATTTAAAGCAAAAATGACACAGCTTTAATGAGATTTAGAAAATTAGAAGGGGTTTTGAAATTAACACTATAAACTTAGCCCATGTGCTGAACTTCATAGAAGTGAATCAACCCATATTTTCTGATGGAATCAAATAAGTGGTTTGAAGATGAAGAAGAATCGAGAAGTTTATGGGTTGAAGATGAATGAGGAAAGAGAAAATGAATAAGAGGAAAGTGAAAAAAATTATATAGAAAATGAATTAAAATATTTATTTTAATTTTATTATTTTAATTATTTTTTTGTCACATTATTAATTATTAATTATCTCTTATTCTTATTAATTATTATTAACTTTTATTTTGGGAATTTAGGTAAAGGAAAAGAAAGAAATTAAAATATAAAAATATTTTTATTTTAAAAATTTTTATAAGTATTTTACAATATAAAAGTATTTTTATTTTTATTTTTTTTCAAAAAAGCCACGTAATATTTATTTTTTTTAAAAAAGTCACGTAAGAAAAGCCGCACAGTCAGCAAATAAACATAATATTTTTTTTTTTTCAAAAAAGCCACGTAGGATATTTTTTAACGTCAGTTACGAAAAATAGACGAAATGGGCTTATTGAATATTTTTAAAAAGTTCAGTGGGCTAATTGAATATTTTAAAAACACAGTGGCTAATTCGTTAAATCACTATAACCACAGTGGCCAAAAGGTGCTTTTTGCCGAAGCTTTATATTCCAACAAAAGCCACTAGACCATCTACCTATTATGCTAAATTTTATGTAACACTAATATTTAAACCACCTAACATCGTTTCTATGCATGTGAAGATGAGATAATACACTTTTTGGTCACTGTACTAGGAATTGTAATAATAATAATTATAATAATAATAATAAATTTTAAATAATTAAAATAATAATTAAAATAATTAAAATTTTAAATAATAATAATTATAATAATAATTATTATGGTACTAATCCTGCAAAGCCCGTCAGTATTAAGACTGGAACAAAATACAAAAGATGATATATTGTGATATAAATTTCAATATAGATTTGTCAGCCATGAAATAAGTCATATTGCTGCATGCCTGCATTTACCAATGTTAGAAACTAAAAAGTGTTCACAAGACAAAAGTGTTTACCAATGCGATAATTAAAATTTTAAATAATAATAAAATAATAATGATAATAATTATTATTATTTTAATTAATATTATTATTATTATTATTATTTTAATTATTTATTATTATTATTATTATTATTATTATAATAATTGTAATAATTATAATAATTGTAATAATAATAATAATAATAATTATAATAATATTTAAAATAATAATTAAAATTAAAATAAGAGTGATCCAAACAAATTATTCGTATTAAATGTCAATGTATATGAATATATGAATTGAAAAAAAATTAAAAGGACTCACACATCATTATTCTATCTTATCCATTAGAGTTTAGTTGTAATATGACTTTATTATGAATTTTAACGATGAATATATTGTTTTCCAAAGACAAAACTAATTGTAATTGTAATGACTATTTTAATTATTGAACTACGGTAAATCTTTCTATTATAAATATTTGTTATTAATTAATGTACTCATCTTTGTAATTTATTAGATCGATTCTTATACTTACCCATGGGTTTTTTTAAATTTAAATTTAATTTGATCGAGTCTTATATAATAAAAAGAAAAACTGTCAAAATATTAAATTTTATTAGAAAAACATTGATACCCACGTGATTTAGTAGTAAAAAAAATAAAAAAATAAATTTTGATTCAATGGTTAAAAAACTTTGAATGTAATTTTATATTTAGGTATTTAATTTGCAAGCTGCTTTATATTATTTTAGGGTATTTTAATTATTATTATTATTTTAATTAATAATATTATTATTATTTTAAGTATTTAAAATTTATTATTATTAATAAAATAATAATTATTTCAATTATTATTATTATTACAATTATTATTATTATTACAATTCTAATACAATTGGTATAAGTAAATATTTAACTTGAGATTACATAAAATAATACAAACTTTTATTCTTAGACAGAGGGAGTAACTTAAATCATGAACATATTTTTAAGTCAAAAATAAAGCATAAAAAGAATAGTAATGATACCCTCATTTATTCCAAATTCTTCTTTTACCTTTTTTTCAAATATATTATAAAATTAAATTATAATACTATCAATTCTAAGATAAAAGTAAAAGATGAAGAAGATTTTATTATGTTTTATGAACTAAAACAAAATAAAATTATTTAAAAATGACTTATAAGTCATTTCTAATAAGTTAGTTTGACCCATATTAATGTAATATCAATTTTATTCCTATTTTATTTAATTTTTTTAAAAAAAATAAATTTATAAAAAATTAGAGTAAGATATCTACAAGAAATTGGGGATGTAGCGAAGAAAATTTTGTTAAGAAATAACATGAGAAGTTTTATAGGGAAGGAACAGTGAAGAAAAAAAAAATATAGTGATAATATAGTTATTAGCGAAAGAAATTTCCTTCACAATTTATATTTTTTTTCTCGCAAAATTGAGATGATAGAAGTATTTTTGGTACCAATTTATGATAAAAATTTGCGAGAAAAAAATCTATTAGTGAAAGAAATTATTACTCACTATATATTATTGTTTAGAATTTTTTTGCGAGAGATAAAATTGGTCGCTATTTTATTATAAATAATATTTTTATAATTAATTGTGGTGAGTAAAAATTATAATATAAATATATTAAATTTTTTATAGTAATAAATTTACTTATAATAATTACACTTTTTAAGTAACTTACAATATTACTTATAAAAGAGTTATTTAAAAAAAAAATTGTTATCTAACTCTCTTTTTTTTGGAACAGATGAGTATTCTTATGTGTGTGTGTGGAACAAAGCGTCTTCAGTGTTCTTCAGTTGGTGGGAGCATGGGTGCGTGCGTTGTTGGTCTGGAGAGGAAAGCAAGAGATCAATTGGGTCTCTTCCTTATTCAAAATTGTACGTTTCAACCAGATCATAGATGGGCTAGCTAGGTTTTTCTCTACTAATTTGGATTTCTCTGTCTTCTTTGGCCATTGTTTAGGCAGGAGAATGAAAAACTTAGCCCCAAATTTTATATCGCGAGATCGATAATTGATTGTGTGAATAATGTTCCTACGGCTAAAGGGATTATAATTAATCCCAAAAAAATTCTCTCAACTTCATCTTCACATCAAAAAATCTGTTCTCTCTATCCCAATTGCAAAAGCCCTAACTGCGAAGACCCAAAGACCCGTCAATGCAATTTGTTCGAAGGTAAATTTTTTTCAACAACTTTGTTTCTCCATATTCCATTACTTGATGAAATGATTTCTTCTTCATCTTCTTCGGTATGCCACTTCGTTATCTCCCATCGTTTTGTTCTGCAACAAATTAGTCGTACACTGAGGTATCAATGGTATGTATGATTATATCTATCCGTTAAACCCATAGTTAATTTATTTTTATTTTTGGGTTTAATTGTTTATAAATTTTTGATACTCTTAGAAATCATTTGATTGTTCTTTGTGACCGTTTAATTCTTAACGTGATATGCATAATTAGCAGAAGTAGCTGATTCGATTTTATTGTGCTAGCTATTGTCTTTTGACCTAGGTATGAATTGCTAGCTATTGGTGAAGCTATTTGTCAAAATTTAATTGACCTTTTCGTAGTTTGGATTGAATTTATCAAATGTAAGCAATATATTAGTACTCAAAGGTCATACCTAATATACTTTTATACTGGAATGTTACAGGAGCTATTATGGTCCATATTGAGGTGCTTGCTATTGTAACAAATGTAATTACAGTTTTCAACAAAATTTATTCTAATAAGTTGAAGAATCCACTTCTTCGACAGTTTTAAGGAGGCTTTTAAATTTATCTAATCAAATATAATACGCCAACAGTTGTCGCACCATTGCAATCATTAGAATTTTTACAATCTAATTGTATTTTATTTTTGTCCATTACAATTTGCATGTTGTGACTTACCTAAATATGTGTTTGTATTTGTAAATGTCATTTGCTAATTTATTTTATCCATTTCTCCCCTCATTTTGTGGCTATATATATGCAGGTCTATATGTCATGTGTCGCGCATGGCCATAGGTAAGCTTCTTAGCCTTCTTATATGCATAGTGGTTTGCTGTTAAGAATCCTTGTCTAACAGTTAATTATAGTAATTAGCAATTGAAAGGTTGATTTAACTAACAGGTATACCCACAATTTAAACCTTATATGTTGCCTAGTAACTAGTATTTTTCTTGATTGATATTAAATGGTACTTTAATTTCTAGATGATTCATGATTAGCACTTTATTGCCAGAGTTGGAGTTTCTTATTATGATTCCAGTATTCGCCATCTTTATGTGATGGAATTTTGGGAGGATGGGAGCTCTGATTTTTCTCTGATTGATATAGGTAAGAGATTTTGTCTCACTGCTAGAATAGCAGTCAATTTCATGTAACCCCGACCAGATTTTATTTTTATGTTTACTACAATTGACAGGGAGGTTTATGTCTTACTTGTTAACATTAAATTACTTGATTATCGGATTTTTATATGATGTTGGTTGTCATTTATTAAGGAATCATATATTGTTTAACATGTAACTTTCTATGTTGTGCATATAATACAAGTACTTTTGACTGATTCTGGTTCAATTAAATCCCAAGCGAAACCCCAAGTCATATACACAAGCACTAAGAGCGAAGAATCCCTTTTGTCTGCTTTACAACAAAATGGTATGCTATTCTATGCTTGGGTTACACTACACTAGTTTCAACAGTGTTTGTTGTTCAATATTTGAAGTGAGTCGGTGATACAGATGGAACAAGTGATTATCCTACTGTGAAGCTCATGAAAAGTTCAATCTTCTGCTATGAGCAAGCGTGGCACAGGTTAGAAGCATTAAGAATATGTTGTATTTACAATTTTTTCCTTTATTCTGCTATCATTTTTAGTTGTTCATAGTGATGCTATGTCAAGTCTGTATCATATAAAATTGTTTGTAGGCTATATTTTTTATGTGTTTATAAGCTATATCTAGGATAGGCCTTGCATGTTTTCACTTTTTTACATATATGAATGATTGTTTGCATACCCAATCTTAATCCAACTGTTAGAAATCTTTATGAAGCACCATAGCAATGCAAACCAGAGAATGCCACTCATATATGTGAAACTTTACATGTATCAGGTTTGTGTGGTTCGTCTGCATTTAATGTAATAATCATTACCATTTCTCCTACTGATCTTAACTGGGGAATATTTTCTAGATTTTCAGGGGACTGGCATATATGCATGTTGTTCCTGGAGTATGTCATAGGGACTTGAAGCCTCAGAATGTTCTGGTATGCACCTTTCAAACTGTGACTTGGGATTAAGAGTTGTAGCTATTTTTTGACTTCAACGTTGGCTTTCCACATGTTGATCCTCTTTCACACCATCTTTCACACCAGGTCAAAATTTGTGACTTTGGAAGTGCAAAAATGCTAGTATGTTCACTTCTTTAAATTCCATTTCCTAACCAGTGGCTTTTTGATAACTAATTAAACTTTTTCCAAGCATATTACTGTTTTTTATCTTTGCATGCATTCATATGACTCTGTTGAAACTATTTATCAAAAAAATATATATAACTGTCTTGTGTTGAAACTGATGGCAGGACATCATTAGCTATGCAACTTCAAAAATTGTTCTATTCTTGCATTCATTTATTCGCTCAATGAGTCAATTATGTTATCTGTAAATTGGTTTATATTTGATGCATAATAAAGATTTGCTCACTAGTTGGAGTGGTGGCGAGTTGCAAAAAGGCCACTTGCTTATACGCTATAGTTTTCAGGCATGAATAGTATGTGTGCTACGGGTATTAATAATACAAGTGTGCTACGTGTATTAATAATATAAGTGAGCTACGGGTATGAATAATATAAGTGTGCTACACTCTTCTGTTCCTAGCTATTAGGATAACCTTCATTAATACAAAATAGCTAAAAAACGAATCCAATTAAATATCAAATATACTAGACTAAGCATTTTAATTTTTGTAAAAGAATGTACATGTATGAGCTGTATATCGTCTTATTGCAAGTGTTTGCATCTTGTTAAGAGTGGTGCTCCTTGCATTTCTGTGAAAACATGCTTCTCCCCTATAGGTGTAGGCGTGAAAAGGATCCAATTAAAATATGCATTTTATTTATCTATGAAAAGTACGAGTATGGTATGTCAGTGTACATTATCTTCTGTTGAGTGTTTGCATTGTGGTATGTGAATTGCTTAGAGAATAACCCTTTAAAATGTTCTCTATTGATATCTCCATGTCAGATGTGATCTTGCAACAGCTTTTCTTTGTCATATTTTCACCATGAGTTACCATTCAGGTGAAGGGTGAAGCAAATATTTCATACATTTGTTCACGGTTTTATCGCGCTCCAAGACTCATATTTGGTGCAACTGAATATACAACTTCAATTGATATATGGTCAGCTGGTTGTGTTTTGGCTGAGCTTCTTCTAGGCTAGGTTGGCAGTTAGTATCTTTTGTTGGTTTTCTCTATTCTGATTCTCATCACATCACTCGAATAATTTTACAGCCATTGTTTCCTGGAGAATACGTTGTGGATCAGCTGGTAGAAATTATCAAGGTGTGACAATCAGACTATAAACAGTTTAGATTGTGTTTCAAGTTAGAGTTTCTTATATTTCATCTTCCAGGTTCTTGGCACACCAACTCGAGAAGAAATTCGCTGTATGAATCCAAATTATACTGATTTTAGGTTTCCCCAAATCAAGGCACATCCATGGCACAAGGTATGCTTTTTACTCTTCTGCTCCTGCTACATCATATCCCAAAAGTTAATTCCCATAAACTTGAAAATTATCGATTCTCACCACTTATAAGATGTATGTAATTAGTGTTGATGGTGCTCGAAGTATGACATTCTATTTGTTGCCTCGTGTTAAAATCAATACGCGCAAAACACGCAAGTGTACGTGGTTAACAAGTAATATAGTAGTGAATAAAGTATCGTTCCCACGAGGACAAATTAGCAAGAATTTTAACTTCACCATTATCAATTTTCTATTAATCCTAATTCTATTAAAGTATTCAAATTAATGGTTTAAAATTATAGAAACTAAATTAATAAATAAATAAACTATCACAAAACAATCACTAATATCAAAATCCGGAATTTCAAACAATTAATGGAGAATTAGACTTATGATTTCACCCTAAGCTTCACTCTAATTTTCAAATCTTTATTCCAACTCAATTTTATATCCAAGTTTATTAATCAATAACACGAATGTAATACTAGCCACCCCTCGATGCACTAATACCATACTAACTTAAATCCACAATTAAGATAGAAACAAGTTAAACACCTAAATCAACTAACTCACTATATCTCTATGTGAACTGAAATTAAAGAAGGTTTAAGTTTAAGTTCTCTATCCGATTACATGTGATATCAAGCATATCTCTACCTTAACAATAATCAAAAATCTGCTATTCACAAAATTCATGACACATGCTATATTAACTAGGTCTAGATTTGAATATCCTCTCTCGATTCCATTCAAATCCACAAGGAATTGTTGATCAAGCAATTCATAAATTCACGCTCGAATTAACATAAGATAAACTGAAAATATTTTATTGAATTGGAAATCAAAGTTATAGAATCATCGTTTCACCCAAGGATCCATCACAAGTCTAATAAGCGAATTAGTTCATAACAAATGAATTAAAAACTGAATAATCTAATGGAAACATCCTTTCAATTACAAATAAAAGACTAAAGAGAAGAAGAATAATGAACACCCTTCACGTAGCCTAGAATTGTAACCGTCACGATAATCTCTTTAAATTACTCCTCCAAAGCTCGCACTTGAATTCTGGAATTCGTCTCTGAATTATGCTTTTTGTGTTGTGTGATTTGTTGTTTGCAACGTTATATCTACCTCTCCCTCTGTTTTGGCCGAAGTTTGCCTTTTGTAGAGTCCAGGTGCCTCAACAAAATCCCATAAACCAAGTCCCAGCAGAGTTCAAACAGCAGCAGGAGTTTCCAGATTTTGGCACCCTCGCCTCGGCGGGGGGTGCAAGGCTAATAAGGCCCGCCTCGGTGGGCATGGCTACTGCTAAAGAAAAATTGCGACTTAATGCGTTTTTCTACTTTTGCTCCAAAACTCTGTCTTTCTTCACCACTTGCCTCCATGACCACCCTACACATAAAATAACATGAAACGAGTGAAAACGAACACAAATAAGAAGATAACTACGAATTTAAACTTGAAATGAACATCGATTCGTGTATATTAAATCCACTTATCAAAATCCCCCAAACTTAAATCGTGCTAGTCCTCGAGCACAAAACAAACTACATGCTATGCAATGCAATGAGATGAAATAAATAAAATCTAAATGCCTTAGAATCCAACAATATCGCAGAACTAAATTATCCCATCGGCCTCAGAGAAAACAAGCAACCCTACGATATGAATTACCAAAACCAATCCACAATTTCATCTTAATTCTCAAATCTTGAACAATTTTCACTGATATAGTGTGCGTGTGTTCAACATCTATGAAAACTGATACGGACTCCAATTCAACACAAGTAATTTCTTAGAAGGACTCATATAGTGCAAACTAAAAAATGTCAAAAATAGGCATATTACAATTAAAACTAAAACTACGCAATACCAAATTCAAGGGTTCATGCAAGGTACTGATACTTCTTTTATTTCATTATTTTTTTCTCTTTTTTTTTTCACGGGGGCTTTTTGCTCTTTTCCTATTTTATTCTTATTTTTTTTATAAATATACATAAGTGACTGTGCAATGTCTCATCCCATTAGGCTAACAGTGTTACCCCTTAGCGAGCTTTCGACCAACGACTCCCAGACCATAAAAGACCTTAGGGCGCTAGGTGTAAAGACAATCCCCATCGGGCGTACTTGCTCAAGTAACAAAGGCCTCGAAACAAGTCTAGTCACCATATATACCCTTTTTTTTTTTTTTTTTTTATTTAGATAATGTACCCCACATATACTCCCCCAAACTTAGGTTCTTGCCTAATTTTAGCCTTTACTGCATATCCTTATCGTTTTCTCATTTACCCTAGCATTATCCTTTAGAACTTATTTATGTATCAATTGGAACTGATCGGTCAATAAAGATATTATTAGTACTAACCTTTTTATAACAGTTTCAAACAAGTTCAAGAGTCGATTCATAATAAAAATTGTATCACAGTTCTAATAATCAATACTGTATTGGTTAATTTGTTCACAATCTCATCATTGGCCCATAAATAAAATAAACTGCAGCACTATTGGACATATGCAAACACAATATTTAACTAAAAATATATATATATTTTTTATAATAATAATAGAAATGAAAACAATGCAAAATCAAAAATAACCTAATCTACTATACAAAACCTAATCTAATATGCAAACTAGAATGTAAAACATAACAAAAGCATGCAAATAAGTAATTAAATCCCCCAAACTTAAGTAACACAATGCCCTCGTTGGATAAAAATAAAATTAAGTGCATGAGGACTTCCTACGCAATCGCTTTAAGTCCAGGGGAGGTGGTTGGTGCTCTTCATCATCGAGAATCACTTGGAAGAAATCGAGGCGTTGGTTAGGGTTATTGATATGGATAGTGGAGCCAGGGTTGAAGCTTTGGAGTGTTGTGTTGAGTGAGGCGAAAGATGCGTTCATAGCATCGAACATGTGATCTTGTCGCGACGCTAATCGCCGCATTTCCGACGTCTACCTGTTGTGCGTGATCATCGATTTTGGAACTTCGAGGCCGAGGATTGGATATTGCCTCGATGCTGCGGTATCCGCTTTCGGTTCCTTGCTCTCCCATTCCTTTATCCTCATCCTCGAGGTATCTTACGCATCAACCGTCGACGCCTTGGAGTGGAAAAATAAGCCCGGACCTCGTGGATGTGAATCGCCTCTGCCTTACATCTGAGAATCCGCTTATCATTCTAGAATCAAGTAAAGCTAAGCGGCATTTGAGTAGCCTCATCGTCGGACCATCTCACCCTTGCATTGCGACCAACGCATATATGAGTGATGGGTGTGGCAAGCGCTCGAAAAATTTCTACGTAAACAAGCGGATGGAGGGCGATAATAGCCCCGGCGTTAATAATGAAATCTTGACGATTGCAGATAACAACAACGCCTTCTCTTTGGTGACGTCGAAGTGTGTTGGGGCGGAAGCAATTTAGCGATAAGAAGGCGTACCATATTTTGCCACATCTGGCTTAAGGTCCTTGCTATGGAACCTTTGTACCTCCCTTTCGACCTTTAATCCAAGATGTTCCAGACTTTGTCATGTTCGTGATAACCTCCTCATAGTCAGGGTCAAAATCCCTCAATTGTGCATACCGACAACGTCGTGGCTTTTCTGTTGATAATATGAATTAATGGCATCATCACTAAACGGGACCATGCGACCCCGCACAAACGCATTGAATGGGGCTTTGTCTTCGGTGTTTGCATAAAACTCCTTGATAATGTTGACAACGACGGGTTCCGGATTTTCGGTGAGTTTGATCCACCCCTTTTGATAGATTTGAGACATCATTTCCCCATCATTTCCCTCGGGGGCCAATCCACGCTACGACGTAAGGGCTTTGGTTAGCATGTAGTCATACCGGTCGGCGGCGACGGCACTCACAAATTTTCATCGATCATATGTTCGTGTCGGTTGAGCGGATCTTGAAGTCTCTCCCCTTTGGCGTTTGGATGTTGGTTGAGAAGCCATTGAATTCCGGATGTTAGAACTTGCTATCACACACTACCTTCCCCTTACACTTGGTTCATTCAAATTCAAAAACACACTTGGTGTGCACAGTCCGTTCTTTCCCCAAACTAGGTTGTCTATTTGGTAATTCCGTTGAGAGAAGATGAAAACTCTATAGAAATTAACTTACACTCAATTGCTCTATGTGTAGCCCAATTTCTTGATGAATTCGTATTTTTGGAGATGAATTTGGGAGGTATGTGGTAGGGTTTATATAGAGGTGATATAGGGGAGAGGAATTCGCGTGCTTGATGGTGTGGGGGAGTGGATGCAATTGATGTAGGTAATGGGTAGGAGTAGTTACTAGTAGTTGTCGATCGTGGGTGGTGTGTAGTGGGCTAGGTTGGCTTGTAATGGAGGCTGGGTTGTTTGGGGGAGGGAGAATGAGAACAAAAAAAATGTGTATTGGGGAGTTATGAGGCAGCGTGTCAAGATGCTGAGCGTGTATTCCCAAGGTCAAGGACCCACTTGCTGCCGTGGTGTGAAGCTAAAATAGCACTTCCCGTGTGGCATGCCTTATGACTTGATTTTTGGCCTCAAATTTGGTGATGCAAAATTCTCCTATTTTCCTTGTTTTCTTGCTCGTTGCTCTTACTCACTTTTGACCCCTCTTGCAACCATAAACATGCAAGATGTTAGATTATTGACGACTTGGAGTATGATTGAGGGTTTCAGCAAAACTTTTACTTGATAATACCTACCTAATACTTAATAAAAACTACATTCTAACAATTATAAATAAAACTACGAAAAATAACGAAATATTGGGTTGCCTCCCAATTAGCGCTTGATTTTAAGTCATTCAGCCTGATTACTCCCTGTTTTACTGTGTATCGGCGAGGGTGATATTGACGACATCCCAGTTTGATTCGCCACCCCAGTAATGTTTTATCCGTTGACCATTGACCTTGAACGTCTCTAATGGACTACGACTGTAGAGTTCAACGGCGCCATGAGGGAATACTCGCTTTATAGTGAATGGGCCTGACCATCTCGACTTAAGCTTTCCTGGAAATAGTCGTAGCCGTGAGTTGAACAAGAGGACTGATTGACCCGGCTCGAATGTTCGATGCACAATTTTCTGATCGTGCCATCTTTTAACCTTTTCTTTGTATAGCTTGGCGTTCTCGTATGCATGAAGTCGGAATTCATCGAGCTCATTTAGTTGGAGTAGCCTCTTTTCTCTTACAGCTGATTGATCAAAGTTCAATTTTTGAATTGCCCAGTAGGCCTTGTGTTGTAGCTCCACCGGTAGGTGACATGCTTTTCCGTACATGAGTTGATATGGTGACATTCCGATTGGTGTTTTGTATACAGTTCGGAAAGCCCATAATGCGTCATCCAACCGAAGTGACCAATCTTTTTAACTCGGATTTACGATGTTTTCCAATATCTTCTTAACTTCTCTGTTTGATAGCTCAGTCTGTCCATTTGTTTGAGGGTGATACGCTGTAGCCACCTTGTGGTTAACCCCATACTTAGCCAATGTTTGTAAAAGACTTATTGCGAAGTGACTACCTTCATCACTGATTATTGCTCCTGGCGTGCCAAACCTCGTGAAAATGTTTTTCTGTAGGAATTTAAGGACCACCTTGGCATCGTTGGATGGTAGTGCTGCAGCTTCAACCCACTTTAAGACGTAATCCACCGCGAGTAGAATATATTGATTGCTCAAAGACAAAGGGAATGGCCCCATGAAATCGATGCCCCATACATCAAAGATTTTAACTTCAAGAATTGTTTGTAGGGGTATCTCATTCTGTTTAGAGATGTTGCCCACCCTTTAACATCTATCACATATTTTCACAAATTGGTGGGCGTCTTTGAACAATGTCGGCCAATAAAACCCAGCTTGAAGCACTTTTGTCGCGGTGCGCTCACTCCCATAATGTCCCCCATATGCCGATGAGTGGCATTCTTGCAGTATGTTGTGCACTTCACTGTAGGGGATACACCTTCTAATCATCTTATCGGCACACTGTTTGAATAAATAAGGCTCATCCCACATGTACCACTTGACGTCATGAAGAAACTTTTTTCTCTATTGTCGTGTAAGATCAAGGGGAAGCATGTTGCTCACTAGATAATTCGCGAAGTCTGCATACCACGGAAATTCTGCATTTAACCCAAATAATTGCTCATCTGGGAATGACGCATTGATTGTGCATCTATCTTCATCCTTTTTCTCTGGATTTTCCAGCCTTGATAAATGGTCGGCAACTTGATTCTTCGTCCCCTTCCTATCTTTAATTTCTAAGTTAAACTCTTGAAGTAGGAGAATCCATCGGATAAGGCGTGGCTTAGCATCATTTTTTTTGCTATTAGATGCAGAATCTTAGAATGGTCCGTGTGGTATCACCTTAGTCCCGATCAGTATGCCGGAATTTGTTTGTAGCGTGCACACCATCGCAAACAATTCCTTTTAAAAGTGGTAGTGTAATTCATTTGAGTCTTTGTGAGTATTTTGCTTGCATAGTATATTCGTGAAACACCTTGTCGCTTTTTTTGGCCTGTCGATGTCGAGGATTTTAAGATGTCCCTTTTAGTTACTTGTTCTTTGGTGTTCTCATTTTAGGTGAGATTTGTTTGAAAAATAAGTGAAAAAGGTCAAGACATGTATAATGTCGACGATGGATTATTAAGAGTCGCTAGTTGGTTTTTAAATGGTTGTACCAACACAACCGAGAAAAGGTTTGCACATTAACCCGGTGATGTGACACTTTGCTAAGCGAATTCAATTGGTGAAAGCGAGATTCATTAGGGTCAGGGACTTGGTTATGTGGAGGGAAGGTGTTAGGCATCCCAGACATCCGTGTTACCACGGTGACCGCCTCTTTTCAAGAAACTATTATCTGAATGTGTGTGTGTGTGTGTGTGTGTGTGGGAGAATGTGCTGTTATTTGGAAATAGTGCGAGGCCTCGTTCGCACCTATATACACAGGGTTTGAATTTATGTAAAAATTCAGTTTTTTAGCAAGATGTAGCAATGATGTTTTATAAAAAAGGTTTTTTCAAACCCTGATGCTCAATAGTAATTGAGACCTTTTACACTCCCATTTTATTAAGTGCTCAGCTTGATTGATTTTATTTAACAGATGCGAGGCATCCGTACGAAAATAATATACAAAATAATGCCGACTTCCTCGTGGGTATGGAAACCATCTGAGGACATTCAGACACCGCAGAATAATTTACAAAGTCGCCATAATTTGAAAATGTCCATCACGGAACCGAATCTAGATCCAATGGGATGATTCTGTGATCACATGATTCCTAGGCGCACAGAATAATGCAATTTGTATGGAAGCAATAAGCAGGTATATATATAAAAGCTGTAAATATATATACAGACATGATCACCAACCACGAAGCACCTTCACGGGGGATCAGAAATGTAAATAAAGTTGTTAAAAGCTATCAACCGCATACGGAGGAAACTCCAAAGGGACAAAACGTAAATAAAGTAGAATATTTGGCCAACCGCCACGATGGAAACTCTAAAGGGACAAAATGTAAATAAAATTTGAATAAAGCGATCAAGCGCCACGATAAGTAAACTCAAAAGGCGGGATGAAAAAAAAAAAAATGTAAGCGATCAACCACCACGTAAGTAAACTCGTGTGGGACGAAATATATATATATATATATATAAAAGCAATAAACGCCGGATGTAAAATTGGGCTCATCGAGCGAGTTCGATCACAATTCATATATATATATATATATATATATATATATATATATATAAGCGAATAAACGCATTCGGATGTAAAATCTGTGCTCATCGAGCAGTCCGAACATACGTTAATATATACAAAAGTATATATATATATAAAATAATACACACAGGATGTAAAATTTGAGCTCATCGTAAATGCAGTCAAACACACAGTTAATATATATAAAATATATATATATATATATATATATATATATATATATATATATATTAAAGCGAAAGAAACGCACTGCATCAAAAGGCTCATCATCGACAAAGTTCGACATTACAGTTAATATATATATAAATGTATATATATATTAAAGCAAATAAACGCTCGAGGCATCAAGTGCAAGCTCAATCGAGGCATAACTTCGATAATGTTAGTCGATATATATATATATATATATATATATATATATACTGACTGAAATGAAACCATGGGATAGAAGTGCGGCAAAAGCAAGCAACACGACTCTCAACGTGTAGAAGGGTGTGTGCGAGATGAAGAGAAAGACTACAAAAGTGTGAGAAGGCTTACTGTTGACCGCCAAAAAAGATTTCTATATCTTTAGAGTGGGTAAACACCGACTTTTTGTAGGTACAAAAGGGCTATATATGAGCTCTGTGTGTTTAAAGGGGAAAGTACACGCACGCATGGTGTGAGTCTTGAGCAAATTGGGCAAGGCTTCCTCGCCTTTTTCTCTTCCAAAATGGGCCGCCCAAACCCTCTATTTATAAGCAATTTAGCCGTTAGGTGTATTAGAGGCAACCCGTGGGTGGGCAGGTTTTTTAAATCAGATGTCGTCTCGAAATGCGTGTACTCGAGAACCTTTGTAATGTCCACTCGAACTTTAAGAAGTGCAATCTGGGCATCCGCTTAATTATACAGACCTATTTCGGACCCACCGTTGTCGAAAGTCAGACGATGACATGAGATTAGAGTTTCTACGAAATCATTGAAGATGGGACGATGCCCTCCGGTCTTCAAGCTTCAACTTTCATCCGTTACCCCGCACAATAGTCACTCGGGATTGGTTAGTCTTGTGGGACATCGTTGTGTAGAGATGTTGAGACGACGTGGCATGGCATTGCATTGGCTAGATGTCGATGTTGCCCCTCACCGGTGTTGTCGCTGGATTGGGCTGATAAAGCAGACGTTGCTCAGACTTCGGTGAGATTGGACTGCTGCAATTGTTGAAGGTCCTCATTTTCATCTTTGAGGTGTGCCTATCTTCCTGATGTTATCACCGGGTTGGTACAGTGTATCTCATTGTGAGCGCCGAGATTCAAGTGGTCAGATTTGAAACAAGCATTTTGAGGTTATCGCCAAATCGAATTCTTGGGGTTATCACCAAGGTTGGTGGCTATTCCCATGATTGGGACTGAGACTGGACACCTCGGGGTTATCTTCGAGATTAATCGGTCTTCTCCGGTGTGTGTTCCGGTATTGGATCTGCACGAATTTCTCTCAGTGTCTCTAGGTAATGTTCATTGTGGTCTATTATTCAATGCTAACGCCAGCTGTCCAATCTGATTTTCCAAATTCTTGATTGCCATCTCTTGATTCTTCATTATCATTGCTTGATTTTTAATTGTTGCCTCACTGCTAGTTATGTACTTCGACACCATTTCCTCGAAATCTGATTTCCTTTCCTGTTGTTGAACCGGTTGTTGGTGACTCTGAAAACCAGGGGGATATGATGGTCGTGGAGCTTGAGTTTGCTGGTTATTGTTCCATGAGAAGTTTGGATGGTTCCTATTCCCCTGGTTGTAGGTGTTTTGGTATGTGTTCTGCGGAATTCTGTTGTAGTTACCTATGGCTGGACGGATTACGGATTAATGTCTTGATACGTAGGATGATCACCACACAATTCACATACTACTCATAACTTTCTTGTACTTGAGCCCTGTCATAGCTTCAAACTTTTTGGATAAGCGCAAAAAATCACGTGCATATTGTTACCCCATCGACTTCCAAAATCCCGACCCTTTTTTACTGTGTCATTCTTCTTTGTGGGCCTTTGGTAGTTATTTCACGCCATGGTTTCGATCAAATTGTAGGCTTCCTCGTAACTCTTAGCCATGAATACGCTGGCTTGATATTTGCATCAATCTGGTTCGACATTCCCATTTAGTCTGTTATAAAGGTGTTCATTTGCGACCATTTGGGCAATCCATGATCGCGGGCACTTTCTAAGTAATTCCTTATAACGCTCTATGCCTCATATAAGCGACTCCCCATTCTTTGCTTTCAAACATCGTTATGTCATTCCTCATTTTAGCGCCAATTGGGAAAAATTTGGCAAGAAATTCTGCATGCCAAGTCTTCCCACGTAGTAATCGACCCCGACAATGAGAGAATGTAACTAACTCTTCGCCTTGTCCCATAAAGTGAAGCGGGAACAAGAGAAGTCTCAACGCCTCATCCGACACACCTATCCATTGTACTTGAACGTGTCGCATATTTCTAGAAAACTGATTAAATGCTCATTCGGATGGTCATTTGCCATTCCCCAAACTGAACTGAATTCTACATCATCTGAATGGTCCCAGGCTTGAATTCAAAAGTATTCGCAGCTATTGCAGGCCTAGTGATGCTCGACTGCAGATCAGTCACCTTAGGTGTTGCAAAATCCCTTAACGCTTTCTGGTCTTCAGCAACCATTGTTTCTTCCTTATCAGAATTTTCGAATTCGTTCCTCGTTTTTTCAATCCACTTACTTAAACCTCTGAAATTTCCTTTCAATGTCGTCAACAAAAGGAAGCAAGTCTGGATATTTGGATCGTATTTGCATAAACCAATGTCAAAAACCTGAAATAGGAAAAAAACAAAAACAAAAACTGTTTAAGTAAAACTGGACTAATTAAACTGATATCGTAAAAATATTAAAATCTCGGCTAAATTGTCCCCGACAACGACACCAAATACTTGTTGGGTAAAATCAATACGCGCAAAACACGCAAGTGTACGTGGTCAACAAGTAATATAGTAGTGAATAAAGTATCGTTCCCACGAGGACAAATTAGCAAGAATTTTAACTTCATAATTATCAATTTTCTATTAATCCTAATTCTATTAAACTATTCAAATTAATGGTTTAAAATTATAGAAACTAAATTAATAAATAAACAAACTATCTAAAAACAATCACTAATATCAAAATTCGGAATTTCAAACAATTAATGGAGAATTAGACTTATGATATCACCCTAAGCTTCACTCTGATTTTCAAACCTTTATTCCAAATCAATTTAATTTTCAAGTTTATTAATCAAGAACACGAATGTAATACTAGCCACCTCTCGATGCACTAATACCATATTAACTTAAATCCCCAATTAAGATAGAAACAAGTTAAACACCTAAATCAACCAACTCAATATATCTTTATGTGAACTGAAATTAAAGAAGGTTTAAGTTTAAGTTCTCTATCTAATTATATGTGATGTCAAGCATATCTCTACCTTAACAATAATCAAAAATCTGCTATTCACAAAATTCATGACACATGCTATATTAACTAGGTCTAGATTTGAATATCCTCTATCGATTCCATTCAAATCCACAAGGAATTGTTGATCAAGCAATTCATAAATTCACACTCGAATTAACATAGATAAATTGAAAATATTTTATTGAATTGGAAATCAAAGTTATAGAATCATCGTTTCACCCAAGGATCCATTACAAGTCTAATAATCGAATTAGTTCTTAACGAATGAATTAAAAACTGAATAATCTAATGGAAACATCCTTTCAATTACAAATAAAAGACTAAAGAGAAGAAGAATAATGAACACCCTTCACGTAGCCTAGAATTGTAACCGTCACGATAATCTCTTCAAATTACTCCTCCAAAGCTCGCACTTTAATTCTGGAATTATTCTTTGAATTATGCTTTTTGTGTTGTGTGATTTGTTGTTTGCAACATTATATCTACCTCTCCCTCTGTTTTGGCCGAAGTCTACCTTTTGTAGAGTCCAGGCGCCTCAACAAAGTCCCACAAACCAAGTTCCAACAAAGTTCAAATAGCAGTAGGAGTCTCAGATTTGGCACCCAGCCCGTACGGGGTGCAAACTAATAAGGCACATTTTACGTGCATGTAGCTCTTGCTAAAGAAAAATTGCGACTTCATGCATTTTTCCATTTTCGCTCCAAAACTCCGTCTTTCTTCACCACTTGCCTCCATGACCACCCTACACATAAAATAACATGAAACGAGTGAAAACAAACACAAACAAGAAGATAACTACAAATTTAAACTTGAAATGAACATCGATTCGTGTACATTAAATCCACTTATCACCTCGTAACATTTTCTATAAAACTAGCCAGTAACAAATCAATTGGCAGTACTTATTAAAAAGTAAAAACTAACATACTAAATTGAAAAAACAACTTGACTTACAGATTTTTTGCAAGTAAGAATTAAAATTGAGCATGCAAGGTCCTAAGTGGGCTCTATCTTGTAGTCGAGAGACTTGAGACTATATTCTAATTTCTCCATCTTTAAGTTTATACTCCTTAAATATTTGTGGACATCATAAGTTATTCAAATTATTCAACCCCATATATGGTGATCCGCTAAAGCTGTCCATTTATTTACAAATTTTATAGTTTTTTCCCAGTATATTCGAGATGCAGTTGGTATTCTTACATATTATTGGTTTCGTGGGTTTTCATAAATGAATGCCTCCGAAGCAATTGATTTTGCTTCACTATTTCTTCGCAATACTCACCAAGTCTTATTTTAAAGGTCTTTGTGAGTTTCATTCAACTTTTCTTTGTTACGGATAGATATCTGTTATGCTGTTATTTAGGAATTAGGAGTAACAAGTTTTCATTCATCGGGTGAAAATTAATAAAATTAATAGTGTTTATTGTTGAGTAGCTGGTCCATTTCTTATTATCTTATAGGTGGTCTTTATTTTGTGCTGATGACTGTAGAGCCACAAGGATTTCTTTTATTTGACTTTTGATTGGGGCAAGCTTATGTCTATTTCTTTTCTATTTTAGATTTGATTCTTCCTATTGCAGTTAGAAGCATGTTCACATCCTTTCTTTGATGAGCTACGAGAGCCCAATGCTCGCTTACCAAATGGTCGTCCATTACCACCGCTTTTCAACTTTAAACAAGAGGTGTGTCCATCTTATTTAGACATATACCTTTTAATGTTTAGATTATTGGCATATGGTCGTGAAAAGGCTTTCTTGTAATAAGTTTATTGGTATTCTAGATGATTAAAAGTTTTGTTACCAACCATTCTTTGGTCAAAGTTCTTGAGATTTTTCTAATTACGGTTTTCAAGAGCATCTCCAGATCTTATTAATAGGCTTCTACCGAGCACGTGAAACTCCAAATGGGTGCAGCTTTTTTCATCCAAGCAGGGACATAAAAACATCCTCGAGGAGTTCGACTCATTGACAAGTTCAAGCAGGAAGGATAACATATCACCTCCCTTTGAGGCTGCTGGCAAAGGCACCATCTTGGCTTTCTGAGACTACAACAATTTGGACGGACACCCCGACTCTATTGTCTTTTTCTGCTTATGAGCAATATGGTGTACATTAGTACCACGTAGCAACTCTATTGTCTTTGTGTATTGATTTTGGCACTAAGTGCCTCTGGTGACCTATTTGCTTCATTTTTTTGATTTTGCTATTATTTTTAAATATGCGCAGGAAGACTGCTTCTACGAACTGTCTTACAATACTGGGTATCAAATTTTCGTGCTACGTTTACGGAAGATATGGGACGAAATTATGAAGTGTAATCTCTTTATATATGTAGATATATACTTTGATTGAAGAACTGTGGTAGTTTTAGATGGTTAATTGTAAAGATAATGAATGATTATGTAGTGAATGATTTTATTAAGTTAATAATATTTTAGTTTTTTGTATTTTTGCCATTATTTGCTATGGAGACATTGACCCAGCTTGGTACACAAAAAGAATGTCAAATTTTAATTTGGCAACAATATAATTCGTTACCAAAGCATTGAACAAGTTTTAATATAGCAACAATTTTTTAGACATTTAGTAACAAATTTTCGTTGCTAATGGCATTAAAAATATAATATTTGGCAATGAAAAATTAACCTAATAACAACGGAGAGGATATTGTTGCTAATACTAACATAAAAGGTAACATTTTTTATCGTTGCAAATTATATCAACTTTCGTTGCACATATAAAGAAACGACAACATATAATGTCGTCGTTAATCGAAGACTTTCGTTGCTATTGAAAAATAACCAGCAACAAACATTTTCGTTGCTGATTCAGCATAATGTCATTACCAAATAATATAATCCGCAACGAAAATCGTTGCTAAAAAGTTTACATTCCGCAACGAAATCAAGCTTAGGCAACACTTTTTATACTTTACCGCAACGAAAAATGTCGTTGCAAAATGGTGTCAATTGTAACGAAAATGCATGGTCGTTGAAAAAAAAAAGGTTCATTTCGTTGCCAATTAGCAGGCTTTTGCAACGAAATGAGGTTTTTAGCAACAAAATTTTAATTATTCTGCAACAATACATTTTGTTACTAAATGATCGATGTCTCTGAACGAAAGCCAAATTTCGTTGCAAAATATATTACTTTTGGCAACGAAGAAAATGTTCGTTGCGGAACAATTAACAATGCTCATTGCGCAACGACAGTAAAGTCGTTGCCAAAACCCTTTTGCAACAAAATTTGGTACCTTTAGCAACGAAAATTGGTTGTTGCTGAAGCCCCATTTTTTTGTAGTGAAAATTTGATATAGAATTGTTTTGTTGTTATTATTGGTTCAGCTTACTTCACAAGTGCTGATTCGTTGTAGAAGTGTCATTCAAAGAAAATATTTAATCCTTTCAGCTAATATTTATTTTTTATATTACTTGTTGGGCAATAAAATGCTTATCCTTGCTTTAAATTTAAATGTTTTCAGCTAGGCGTGATTGATAAGTGGATTTAATATACACGAATCGATGTTCATTTTAAGTTTAAATTCGTAGTTATCTTCTTGTTTTGTGTTCGTTTTCACTTGTTTCATGTTCTTATATGTGTAGGGTGGTCATGGAGGCAAGTGGTGAAGAAAGGCGGTCTTTTGGAGCAAAGTTGGAAAAATAAATGAGGTGGCAAAAATTCTTTAGCAGTGGACTAGCCCATGGTATGCATTATTATTTTTGTATTTACCCTTCCGCCAAGTAAAGGTGCCAAATCCTGTAGTCTCCTGCTGCTTGTTGAACTCTGTTGGGACATGGATTTTAGACCTTTTGTTAGGCGCATGGACTCTAAAGAGGAGGGAGTTCGGCCAGAACATGGAGAGAGATATATATTACGTTAAAAAAAAAAATTGATCATCACGCAAAGCATATTACAGAGATAAATTCCAGATTTTGACTTTCAAGCTTTGGAGAAGTGATTGGAAGATAATTTCGTGACGGTTGCAGATTAAGGCTACGTTAAGGGTGGTTTCGTATTATTCTTCATCTTAGTTTTATATTTGTAATTGGAAGGATGTTTCCTTTGAATTATTTAGTTATTAATTCAGTCGTTATGAACTAATTTGCTTATTAGGCTTGTGATGGATCTTTGGGTGAAACGATGATTTTATAACTTTGATTTCCAGTTTAATAAAATATTTTCAGTTTATCTATGTTAATTGGAGCGTGAATTTATGAATTGCTTGATCAATAATTCCTTGTGGATTTGAATGGAATCGAGAGAGGATATTCAAATCTAGACTTAATTAATATAGCATGTGTCATGAATTTTGTGAATAGCAGATTCTTGATTATTGTTAAGGTAGAGATATGCTTGACATCGCATGTAATCGGATAGAGAACTTAAGCTTAAACCTTCTTTAATTTCAATTCACATAGAGATATAGTGAGTTGGTTGATTTAGGTGTTTAACTTGTTTCTATCTTAATTGTGGATTTACGTTAATATGGTATTAGTGCATCGAGAGGTGGCTAGTACTACATTCGTGTTCTTGATTAATAAATTGGGATATTAAGTTGAATTGGAATAAATGTTTGAAAATCGGAGTGAAGCTTAGGGTGAAATCATAAGTCTAATTATCCATCAATTGTTTGATATTCCAGATTTTGATATTTGTGATTGTTTTGTGATAATTTAATTAATTATTAAATTAATTTCTATAATTAAAAAAATTGAATTGAGTAGTTTAATAGAATTAGGATTAATAAAAAATTGATAATTGTGAAGTTAAATTTCTTGCTAATTTGTCTTCGTGGGAACGATACTTTATTCACTACTATATTACTTGTTGACCACGTACACTTGCGTTTTTTGCGTATATAGATTTTACCCAACAAGTTTTTGGCGCCGTTGCCGGGGACAATTTAGTCTAGATTTTAATATTTTTACAATATCAGTTTAATTAGTCCAGTTTTACTTAAACATTTTTTATTTTTGTTTTTATTTTCCCTATTTCAGGTTTTTGACATTGGTTTATGCAAACACGATCCAAAAATCCAGACTTGCTTCCTTTTGAGGATGACATTGAAAGAAGATTTCAGAGGTTAAATAAGTGGATCAAGGAAACAAAGGCAATTCGAAAACTCGATAAGGAAGAAATTGATCGGCTGTAGAAGACCCGAAGCGTTGACGGATTTTACAACACCTAAGGTGACTGATCTGCAGTCGAGCATCACTAGGCCTGCAATAGCTGCGAATACTTTTGAAATCAAGCCTGGGACCATTCAGATGATGCAAAATTCAGTTCAGTTTGGGGGAATGGCAAATGATGATCCGAACGAGCATTTAATCAGTTTTCTGGAAATGTGCGACACTTTCAAGCACAACGGGGTGTCAAATGAGGCAGTGAGACTTCGTTTGTTCCCATTTACTCTACAGGTCAAGGCGAAGAGTTGGTTACATTCTCTGCCACCGGGATCGATAACTACGTGGGAAGACTTGGCTCAGAAATTCCTTGCCAAATTTTTCCCACCGGTGAAAACTGCTAAAATGAGGAATGACATAACAATGTTTGAGCAGCAAAATGGGGAGTCGCTATATGAGGCATGGGAGAGGTACAAGGAGTTACTTAAAAAGTGCCCACATCATGGATTGCCCAAGTGGATGCAAATGAACACCTTTTATAACGGATTACATGGGAATGTCAGAACGAGTATTGACGCAGCGTCGGGCGGAGCATTCATGGCGAAGAGTTACGAGGAAGCCTCTGATTTGATTGAAACCATGGCGGCAAATAACTACCAAAGTGGCCCACAAAGAAGAATGACACAGAGCAAAATGGTGGGATTTTAGAAGTAGATGGGGTGTGACTATACAACACTGATTTTTGCGCTGTCCAAGAAGTTGGATGCTATGACAGTGACTCAAGTACAACAGGTTGCGGTAGTATGCGAATTGTGTGTGGGTGATCATCCTACAGATCAGTGCGCAATTAATCCAGCATCAGTCCAGTTCATAGGTAGCTATAACAGAATTCTGCGGAATACATACTAAAACACATACAACTAGGGGAATAGGAACCACCCAAATTTCTCGTGGAGCAATAACCACCAAAATCAAGCTCCACGACCATCATATCCCCCAGGTTTTCAGAGTCACCAACAATCAGTTCAACATCAGGAAAAGAAATCAGATTTCGAGGAAATGGTGTCGAAGTACATAACTAGCAATGAGGCAACAATGAAAAATCAAGCAATGATAATGAAAAATCAAGAGATGGCTATCAAGAATTTAGAAAATCAGATAGGACAGATGGCGTTAGCATTGAATAATAGACCACAAGGAATGTTACCAAGCGACACTGAGAGAAATCTGAAGGGTAATCATGAGCAATGTCAAGCAGTTATGTTGAGAAGTGGAAAACATCTCGGGGGTAATAATGCAGAAAATTTAGCAACACGGGAGGAAAAACTTGATGAAAATAATGTGGTTGAAGGTAACAAAGATGAGGATAAGCAATGTGAGGACATAAAAGTAAACAATAAGCCAATTGTTTATCCTCCACCACCGTTTCAGCAGAGGGTTCAAAAACAGAAATCAGATAAGAAGTTCGCAAAGTTTTTAGAAGTGTTCAAGAAACTCCAGATTAATATCCCATTCGCAGAAGCCCTAGAGCAAATGCTAAGTTATGCAAAGGTCATGAAAGGAATTCTATCGAGGAAAAAGAAATGGGAAGATTTTGAAACAGTGGCACTAACAGAGGAGTGTAGTGCGGTGTTACAGCAGAAGTTACCACCAAAACTTAAGGACCCAGGGAGCTTTACTATCCCATGCACGATTGGGAAAATGTCATTTAACAAATGTTTATGTGATTTGGGGGCGAGTGTGAACCTTATGCCATTGTCAGTATACACAGAATTGGGTTTTCCCGTGCTAAAGCCTACAAATATTTCATTATAGTTGGCGGATAGGTCAGTCATATACCCGAGAGGCATAGTAGAGGACATTTTGGTTAAAGTGGATAAGTTTATATTCCCAGCGGACTTTATCATTCTGGATTTCGAGGAGGATAAGAACATCCCGATTATATTAGGGAGACCTTTCGTTACAGGAAGGACGGCTTCGTAGGCGTGCAAAAAGGAGAACTTACTATGAGAGTCCAAGATCAAGAAATCAAATTTAATGTGTTCAAGGCCATGAAATTCCCTACGGATGAAGAAGAATGTTTTCTGATGGATTTAATTGAGCAAATCATCAGTGAAGATATGAGCAAGAGTCTGGTCAAAGATCTGTTAGAAACAACCTTATTGGGGTATGAAGAAAATGACGACCCAGAATTTGTGGACTACTTACAGATGTTAGACTCATTGCCACGAGTTAGCCGATTCAGAGTACCGTTTGATCCTTTGCACACTGAGGAGATTGCTGCAGAAAAACTGAAACCGTCATTGGAGGAGCCACCAACATTGGAACTTAAACCACTCCCTAAACATCTCAGTTATGCATACTTAGGCAATTCAAATTCTTTACCTGTAATTATTTCTGCTGCACTTAACGAATTGCAGGAAGAAAAGTTGCTGAGGGTTCTAAGGGAACACAAATCAGCGATTAGTTGGACGATTAAAGATATAAAGGGAATTAGCTCGTCATTTTGCATGCACGAGATTCTGATGGAAGATGATGCAAGACCGTCTGTGGAGCATTAGCGTAGACTTAACCCTATTATAAAGGAAGTGGTAAAGAAGGAAATTCTGAAATTATTGGATGTCGGTATCATATATCCGATTTCCGACAGTAAGTGGGTTAGTCCGGTTCATTGTGTGCCAAAAAAGGGGGAATGAGCGTAGTGCAGAATGAGGATAACGAGTTAATTCAAGAAGAACGGTGGATATGTTGGAGGTGTGCATCGATTATAGGAGGTTGAATAAGGCACTTAAAAGATCACTTCCATTACCCTTTATCGATCAAATGTTAGACAAATTAGCGGGACATGAGTACTACTGTTTATTGGATGGATACTCGGGCTATAACCAGATCGCCATCGCTCCTGAGGATCAAGAAAAGACAACATTTACATGCCCTTACGGCATACTTGCATTCAGGAGGATGTCATTTGGGTTATGCAATGCACCTGCAACTTTCCAACGGTGTATGATGGCCATTTTTTTAGATATGGTGGAGAAAAATGTTGAAGTCTTTATGGACAATTTTTCGGTCTATGGAGACAACTTTAATACTTGTCTAGGGAATCTGGTCATGGTATTGCAGCGATGTAAGGATACAAACCTCATACTCAATTGGAAAAAATGCCACTTCATGGTTGAAGAAGGCATAATTTTGGGCCATAAGGTGTCGGTGCAAGGATTGGAGGTGGACAAAGTAATGCTGGAAACAATCGAGAAACTGCCTCCACCGAGCTCAGTTAAGGGTATTAGAAGTTTTACGGGGCATCTTTGGGTTCTCTGGGGAGGTTCATAAAGGACTTCTCTAAAATTGCAAAACCTTTATGCAGTCTTTTAGAGAAGGATGCTACTTTCAGTTTTATTGTGGAATGCAAGTCAGCGTTTGAATTATTGAAGAAGAAATTAACTACAGCCCCCGTGATACTCGCACCAGATTGGAATATGCCATTCGAGCTAATGTGTGATGCGAGCGACTATGCGGTTGTGGCTATTTTGGACCAACGCAGAGACAAGGTGTTTCACGCCATATACTATGCAAGCAAAACACTCACAGAGACTCAATTGAATTATACAACCACAGAAAAGGAATTACTTGCAGTGGTGTATACGTTTGACAAATTTCGGGCATACTTGATCGGGACTAAGGTGATAGTCTACACGGACCATTCGGCGATTCGGTACCTAATAGCGAAAAAAGATGCTAAGCCACGCCTTATCCGATGGATTCTCCTTCTTCAAGATTTCGATTTGAAAATAAAAGATAGGAAGGGTACGGAGAATCAAGTGGCCGACCATTTATCAAGGCTGGAAAATCGGGATAAAAAGGAAGAAGATAGATGTACAATCAACGAGTCATTTTCGGATGAGCAACTATTTGGGTTAAATGCAGAATTTCCATGGTATGCGGATTTCACGAATTATTTGGTGAGTAACATGCTTCCCCCCTGATCTTACACGACAACAGCAAAAGAAGTTTCTTCATGACGTCAGAGTGGTACGTATGGGATGAGCCTTATTTATTCAAACGGTCTTGTATACCGACAAGATGATTAGAAGGTGTATCCCCTACAGTGAATTGCACAACATACTGCAGGAATGCCACTCATCGGCATATGAGGGACATTATGGGAGTGAGCGTACGGCGGCAAAAGTGCTTCAAGTCGGGTTTTATTGGCCGACATTGTTCAAAGACTCCCACCAATTTGTGAAAACATGTGATAGATGTCAAAGGGTGGGAAACATCTCTAAACGGAATGAGATGCCCCTACAAACAATTCTTGAAGTGGAAATCTTTGATGTATGGGGCATCAATTTCATGGGGCCATTCCCTTCGTCTTTGAACAATCAGTATATTTTACTCCCAGTGGATTACGTTTCGAAGTGGGTTGAAGCTGCAGCACTACCATCCAACGATGCCAAGGTGGTCCTCAAATTCCTACAGAAAAACATTTTCACGAGGTTTGCACGCTAAGAGCAATAATCGATGTGAAGGTAGTCACTACTGCGCAATAAGTCTTTTCTGACTTTTTTGGCTAAGTATGGGGTTAACCACAAGGTGGCTACATCGTATCACCCTCAAACAAGTGGACAGGCTGAGGTATCAAATAGAGAAGTTAAGAAGATATTGAAAAAAGTCGTAAATCCGAGTCGGAAAGATTGGTCACTTCGGTTGGATGATGCATTATGGGCATACCAGACTTCATACAAAACACTAATCGGGATGTCACCATATCAACTCCTGTACGGGAAAACATGTCACTTACTGGCCAATTCAGAAATTGAACTTTGATCAAGCTGCTATAGGAGATAAGAGGCTACTCCAACTAAATGAGCTCGATGAATTCTGACTTCATGCATACGAGAACGCCAAATTATACAAAGAAAAGGTAAAAAGATGGCACGACAAGAAAATTGTGCATCGAACATTCGAGCCGGGTCAATCAGTCCTCGTGTTCAACTCACGACTACGATTGTTCCCAGGAAAGCTTAAGTCGAGATGGTCGGGACCATTCACTATAAAGCAGGTATTTCCTCATTGCGCCGTTGAACTCTACAGTCGTAATCCATTAGAGACGTTCAAGGTCAATGGTCAACGGATAAAGCATTACTGGGGTGGCGATTCAAACTGGGATGTCATCAACATTACCCTCACTGATACACAGTAAAATATGGAGTAGTCAGGCTGAACGACTTGGTTATAATTTTTAGAATGTAGTTTTTATTAAGTATTAGGCATTATAATCTCACATCTTGCATGTTTATGGTTGCAGGGGGAGTCAAAAGTGAGTAATAGCAACAACAGGCAAGAAAAGAAGAAAAAAAGGCTAATTTGGATCTGCACATTTTGAAGCCACAAACCGAGTCGGGGGCATGCCCGTAGAAATGAGCTCCATAAGCCTAGTACCCTGGTCGGGGTGGGGGATCTGAAGCTGGGCATTCAAATTCATTGATCACACACATGACCGCCACGCCCACATGTGTCATTTTCCTAAATGACTCTTTCTTCTTCTTTCTCCTACATACCACCCACGATTGACAACTCCTAACAACTTACTCCTACCCATTACCTAAATCCATTACACCCACTTCACCCCACGAATTCCACTACCCCACATCATCAAGTACTCCAATTCCTCTCCCCCACAACACCTCTATATAAACCCTATCACTCAATCCCCATTATCACCACATAAACTCCACTCCTTCTACACAAGGCCACGAATTCAGCAAGTGTGGGGGACTTGAGAGCACAATTCCACTTCATCTTCATCTTCTCTCAACGGAATTACCATAGAAAAAACCTAGTTCGGGGGAAGAACGGACTGTGCACGCCACGTGTTCGACAGTTTGGGTAAACCAAGTTTGGGTGGTATTAGTGTGTCTACAACAATCAATGGCTTCACAACCTACACCAAAACGCCAAAGGGGAGAGAGTTATAGATCTGCACAACCGACACGAACCTATGATCGCCGGAAATTTGTGAGTGTCGCCGCCGTCGACCGGTATGAGTACATGCTAACCAAAGCCCTTACACCGGAGCGGGGATTGGCCCTCGAGGCAAATGATGGGGAGATGATGCCTCAAATCTATCAAAAGGGGTGGATCAAATTCACCAAAAATCCGAAACTCGTTGTGGTTAACATTGTCAAGGAATTTTACGCCAACGCTCAGGACAAAGCCCCATTCAACGCGTATGTAAAATGGGGTCGCTTGTTCGCTCATTAGGTCTTAGATGCAATAAACAATTATTATCAGTTATAGGTACCTCACCAATGCCAATATGCTCAGTTACGTGATTTTGATCCGAACTTTGATGAAGTAATCATAGGGATGACAAAGCCGGGAACATCTTGGATAAAAGGTCGGAAGGGAGGTACAGTGTTCCATAGCAAGAAGTTTAGCCGATATGGAAAAATATGGTATGCATTCTTATGCGCTAAATTGCTTCCGTCCCAACACACCTCGGATGTCACCAAAGAGAAGGCGTTGTTGTTGTACGCAATTGTGCAAGATTTCATTATTGACGTCGGGGCTATTATCTGTTTCTCCATCCGTCGGTGTTTACATGGAAATTTTTTGGGCGGCTTGCCACACCCATCACTCATATGTGGGTTGTGCCGCAATGCAGGGGTGAGATGGTCCGACGATGAGCCCACAAAAATGCCGCTCACTTTGCTTGATTCTAGAATGATAGCGTGGTATTCTGTATGGCAAGAGGCGAGTCACATCCACGAGGTCTGGGCTTTATTTTTTCGTCGGCTTCAGAAGACGAAGTTGACGCAGAAGATACCTCGGAGGGTGAGGATGAGGCTATGGGAGATCAAGGAACCGAGCAAGTACCACAGACCAAGACACTATCCAGTCCTCAGTTCCTTGAGTTCCAAAATCAGATGACTGCGCACAACAAAGCAGCACGTCAAGAAATGCGGTGATTGGCAATGCGACAAGATCACATGTTTGATGCTATGAACGCATCTTTTGCCTCATTCAACATAACCCTTCAAAGTTTCAACCCGACTGCTCAATTTTAATATCAGCAACCCAGACCACTACCGACATTTCCACCAAGTGATTCTGGTGAAGAAGAGCAACAACCACCTCCCCAGACTTAGGCGATTGCAGGGAAGTCCTCTTGCACTTAATTTTGATTTTTATCCAATGAGGGCATTGTGTTACTTAAGTTTGGGGGATTTAAATTCTTGTTTGCATGCTTATGTTATTTTTGTTTAAAAAAATAGTTAAATATTGTGTTTGCATATGTCCAATAGTGCTGCAGTTTATGTTAGTTGTGGGCCAATGATGCGATTGTGAACAAGTTAACCAATACAATATTGATTATTAGAACTGTGATATAATTTCTATTATGAATCGAATCTTGCACTTGTTTGAAACTATTATAAAAAGGTTAGCACTAATAACATCTTTGTTGACTGGTCAGTTCCAATTGATACATAAATAGTTTCTAAAGGATAATGCTAGGGTAAATGAGAAAATGACAAGGATAGGCAGTAAAGGCTAAAATTAGGCAAGAACCTAAGTTTGGGAGAGTATGTGTGGGGTTCATAAGCTTAAAAAAATTAAAAAAAGAAACGAAAAGAAAAAGAAGAAAAAAATATATATATAAAAAAAAGGGAAACAAAAAAAGGGTATACATTATGACTAGTCTTGTTTCGGGGCCTTTGTTACTTGAGAGAAAATGCATGAGGGGATTGTCTTTACACACTAGCATACTAAGGTCTTTTATGGATGGGAGTCGTTGGTGAAAGCTCGCTAAGGGGTATGCTTGTTAGCCTAATGGGATGAGGCATTGCACAGTATTAATGTATATTAAAAAAAGGGGGGATAATAACGGGAAAAGAGCAAAAAGCCCCCGTGAAAAAAAAAATGAAATAAAAGAAGTATCAGTACCCTGCATAAACCCTTGAATTTGGTGTTGCGTAGTTTTAGTTTTAGTTGGAATGTGCCTCTTTTTGACATTTTTAAGTTCGCACTGTATGATTCCTTCTAAGAAATTACTTATGTATTGAATTGGAGTCCGTATCAGTTTTTATAGATGTTGAACACACATGCACACTATACCAGTGATAATTGTTCAAGATTTGAGGATTAAAACGAAATTGTGGATCAATTTTGGTGATTCATATTGTAGAGTTGCTTGTTTTCTCTAAGGCCGATGGGATAATTTTGATTATGTGATATTGTTGGATTCGTAGGCAGTTAGATTATATTTATTTCATCTCATTGGGTTTCATAACATGTAGTTTGTTTTGTTCTCGAGGACTAGCACGATAAGTTTGGGGGATTTTGATAAGTGGATTTAATATACACGAATCGATGTTCATTTCAAGTGTAAATTAGTAGTTATCTTCTTTTTTTGTGTTCGTTTTCACTTGTTTCATGTTCTTGTATGTGTAGGGTGGTCATGGAGGCAAGTGGTGAAGAAAAGCGGTCTTTTGGAGCAAAGTTAGAAAAATGTATGAGGTGACAAAAATTCTTTAGTAGTGGACTAGCCCGCTAGGGCGGGCATTATTTGCCTTGTACCCCCCACCGGGGCGGGGGTGCCAAAACCTGTAGTCTCCTGCTGCTTGTTGAACTCTGCTGGGACATGGATTTTAGACCTTTTGTTAGGCGCATGGACTCTAAAGAGGAGGTAGTTCGGCCAGAACATGGAGAGAGATATATATTACGTTAAAAAAAAATAAATTGATCATCATGCAAAGCATATTACAGAGATAAATTCCAGATTTTGACTTTCAAGCTTTGGAGGAGTGATTGGAAGAGAATTTCGTGACAGTTGCAGATTAAGGCTACGTGAAGGGTGGTTTCATATTATTCTTCATCTTAGTTTTATATTTGTAATTGGAAGGATGTTTCCTTTGAATTATTTAGTTATTAATTCAGTCATTATGAACTAATTTGCTTATTAGGCTTGTGATGGATCCTTGGGTGAAACGATCATTTTATAACTTTGATTTCCAGTTTAATAAAATATTTTCAGTTTATCTATGTTAATAGGAGCGTGAATTTATAAATTGCTTGATCAACAATTCCTTGTGGATTTGAATGGAATCGAGAGAGGATATTCAAATCTAGACTTAGTTAATATAGCATGTGTCATGAATTTTGTGAATAGCAGATTCTTGATTATTGTTAAGGTAGATATATGCTTGACATAGCATGTAATCGGATAGAGAACTTAAGCTTAAACCTTCTTTAATTTCAGTTCACATAGAGATATAATGAGTTGACTGATTTAGGTGTTTAACTTGTTTCTATCTTAATTATGAATTTACGTTAATATGGTATTAGTGCATCGAGAGGTGGCTAGTACTACATTCGTGTTCTTGATTAATAAACTGGGATATTAAGTTGAATTGGAATAAAGGTTTGAAAATCGGAGTGAAGCTTAGGGTGAAATCATAAGTCTAATTCTCTATCAATTGTTTGATATTCCAGATTTTGATATTTGTGATTGTTTTGTGATAATTTAATTAATTATTAATTTAGTTTCTATAATTAAAAACCATTGAATTGAGTAGTTTAATAGAATTAGGATTAATAGAAAATTGATAATTGTGAAGTTAAATTTCTTGCTAATTTATCTTCGTGGGAACGATACTTTATTCACTAATATATTACTTGTTGACCACGTACACTTGCGTGTTTTGCGTATATAGATTTTACCCAATAGTGATCAATCGGAAGGTTCAGGCTAGGACAAGGGAAAGGAAAGCAAATAGAATAAACTTATGCTATATTATGTAATAGTTTAACTTTATTATGACAATGATATCTATTAATTATCATGTAATGAATGTTTAAAGGTCACATACCTGGGATTAGACTCTGATATATGTAAATTAAGTTTGATATTTATATTATTGTTATTATTATTAGTATTATTCCGCTCATAGAAATGGTATGGTGAAGCACCGAGTTCGGGTTCAAGTACCTGAATTTGGGGGCGTCACAAGTTGGTATCAGAGCTTTAGGGTTAGAAACCTTAGGTGGGATAGACCTTAGGCTATAACCTTAGAACAGAGGGAAACGTTGAAAATACAAATAACTCAAATAAAGTTTAAAAAGAGATGAATTAAATAAATTCATCGTTAAACAAAATAAAAGATAACTTATATAAAACTATTATTTGCTGTGTGTATATACTATGTGTATATACTATGTTCTAATCAGGATAATTTATGTGTGTAGATGACATATGGATAAGGATTAGGATACCCTCAGATCGTAAAGAAGGAGTCAACCTTCATGACCGAGCCAATGTCAAAGCTAATAGCTGAAATAGAGGATCACTTGGAAAGAAACCCTGATGAGGTGGTTATTGTGGAAATTGTGGTATCGGACCCAGAAACGATAGTATAACAGATAAGTAGAATATAATTAAAGAATATAAGGTTAAGCTCAAGTTCTTAAAACTCATACTTATGGTAAGTTCATGACTCATAATTATATGAAATTTTTGAACCCCTCGGCGCATGGACGCCAAAGGTCTGACTAGGATAATTTCTTAAACTCATATGATTGTGGTAAGTTCCTGAACTCATAATGCGTGGTAAGTTTGAAGAACTTGGTATAGTTATGTGTGAATAGGTTATTGAGGACAATAGGAATATATAGATTACTAAGCATTTGATCCTTAGTGAAGGCGTATGAAATAAGTAGTGTTAGTATTACTTGAATATGTGTGTTCTATGAGGTGTATGTGATAGGTATGTCTATGTAATGTAATATTCTCAACTTTTGTATAAGTTGTGGCAGCGTTTCCCGACTTTTATGTCACAAAGGGATAACGGATGTTTAAAGCAGTATATGTTATGTTGTATGGTGTAAAGTATTATGAGTTTTTTGGATGAACATGATTTTATTTAATCAGATAATTTCGCTAAGACGAAAATGAAACCAAAGGGCAGAAGAATCTGTCAACACAGTTGGAGGACAACCAGACTCAATATAGAATTTGGAAAATATGGACGCTCAAGCTATGCAGAATGGAATACCATCCATGAGAAATCAACCAGAAAATCAATCGACAAACTTCAAAGACTTCAAGGCAATCGAACCACCAGGATTTAGAGGATCAACTGACCCTGTAGAGGTGTTTGTGACAACTAGGGTAACGGATGTGCAAAAGACAGTTTTTGTCACCTATACGATGAAAGGGGAGGCAAATTTTTGGTGGGAAGCAAATCAAGCTAGAGCCGGAGAAGGAAGTAGTGGTAGTAGGATTGGAAAAAAGAAAGGAGAAAATTTCGGGAATACCAGAAATAGGTCAGGAGGTGGAAAGAATCACTCGGGAGAGTGTCTTAAGGGTAAGTTTGTGTGTTACAAGTGTGGGCAGGAGAGACATATCTCTCCCAACTGCCCCAATCCAAGGAGGAACAGGGGGTGTTTCAGGTGTGGATCAACGGAGCATAAGGTGAAGGACTGTCTAAAATGGAGAATGGAGGCAGGAAGCGTAAATACGAGGAAAAGTAGCAGGATGCTAGCAATAACGGGACCAACTTCAACAAACAAACCAACAGAATCAACCGCAAGAGTCTTCAACATGACCGTTCAAGATACCGTGGCAGATGGGGATGCAACTTCAGGTATTATTCAAATAAATTGTATGTTCTTATATATGATTTTCTTATATATAATAAATTATTTTATAAAGAAATTTTGAAGGAGGAATTTGAGTTCTATTATAAATCAATTTTCCATTTAATTAGATAGACAAGCTTTATGTTGAATAGTTAAAGATCGGTTCGATCAAATATGATCGAGATCTACTTGCAATGATTGTGTATGCTAGGTACCTGATAAGTGGGTTTTATATCTACTTATTGGATAGCAATTCATGCGAACTGTGTCCATCTCAAGTACATTTTAATGTGTTTTTAGTTGCATTTTGTTTATTTTGCATTACATTTACTTAAAACTCCTTTGGTGTAAAAGTGCAGGATATGGCATAATTTGGTGATGTAAATGGCATGAGGCTGTTGGATGCATGTCATGAGGATCAAGTGGAGCAGGAGACTAAGCATGGATGGACAAAGGAATGAGCGATAGAAACGAGATAAGTTTGCGTGAGAGTAACGAAACTCAAAGTTGCAGGCCGCCTTATTTATCTGAGCCAAGACGCTGCTTGCATGCGACCACCATTGGATCGACACACTGCTATATCGCAAGTCGCGCACCCGCGCGAGAATTACTATGGGCGGGCCGGCCATGCATGCGATGATCTTCTTCCGAATTTATTTATTTTAATTCCTAATTTTAAGGGTTGTAATTAATTAAAAACGATTTCTGACTGGTGTCAGACGTATCATTCATTAGTTTTTACGTATTTTCATATTGGTAACTATGGTTTACACTCTCAGAGAGATTCTAACGTAGAACGAAGCCTAAACTCCAACTTTTCTAATTCTTCTTGGGATTTTCTATCATTGTGGATAATTATTAGTATTTTGCTGGATTTATATGAGGATTTGAACGTTACTAGTGGATTATAAGGGTTTTATTGTTTCTATCCTTCATCTTTCAATTGTTCGCTTATTAGCCATGTTTAGCTTTGATCCCATAATGGCTTTTGGTTCAGTTATGAACTAAACTCCATTTTGGGATTCTAACGGATTTTAATATGTAGTTTAGTTGCATGCTTGAATGCTGGACTATTTTACATATCATATGGGATTTCTATTATGGTTGTTTTGCATGTATGAATGCTTGATCACCATTCATTTTCAGTACTTGTATAGAATTGACAATGAACATGCAAGTGTGGATTATAATCATGATAGCATACGTATATGGGGCTATTTTGTATGGTTTGTGTATTTCGTGAACCAGATAGACATATACTGTTTCACCGTATGAGTTAGAATAAGTGCTTGTGCTTAAATTCAATATGGTTGCAATTTCACATAGACATATAGTGATTTTGGTTATATTGATGATTACATGGAGTCTATCTCTTATGGATGTTGTGTAAGTAGGTCATAGTACATTGAAAAATGGCTATGAATCTATTAGTGCTCTTGGCTACTTTCCTGTGATATGTGAAAAATTCTTGCATGATAGTGGTGATTAGATGAAGTATTAAATGAAGTTAGGATCCCATTACTTTCAGATTTGATTTATTACATTTTTATTCTTGTTTTAGTCTTTATTTGCAATTAGAATAATTCACCAATTATATTCATTAGTTTGAACATATAAACATAGTGATTTCATTGATGCATAGTGATTTGAATTAGATAACTTTCTCTGTGGGATCGATACTTTACTTACTCTGTATTACTTGTTGACACATATATGCTTGCATGAGTTAGAGCTCTTTTGTTAGAACTGAAAAAGAGGAAACAAGTTTTTGGCGCCGTTGCCGGGGAAAAACGTTTAAATTTTTATTATTATCATTAGTTTTAAGCTATATTGTCTGACTTTGACAAATTTAATCTTATCTCATTTCCAATTTTGTGTTTTTTGTTTTTGTTTCAGGAACTTGTATAAATTTTTTAAGACGTGATCATCCAACCACGACTTAACTTAACACTGCTCGGACAACATAAATGGGAGAGGTTGAAAGCGAGTGTTCGTAGAAATTTACAAGCACAATTAGAAGGTACTACATCTAATATAGCAGCCGAGGAACAAGGAGAAGAGCAAAAAGAAGAGCATAGGGCTCTGAAAGAATGTTCCATGCCTAATATTAATGGACTACAGTCTAGCATAGTCAGACCAGCGATAGCAACTAATACATTCGAGATAAAAACGGGCACTATTCAGATGGTACAAAATTCGGTACAGTTTGGGGGTGCCGCTACAGATGATCCGAATGAACACCTGTTGAGTTTCATTGAGATATGCGACACGTTCAGATATAACGGGGTGACGGAGGATGCTATCAGACTTAGGCTGTTTCCATTCTCATTGAGGGATAAAGCGAGACGTTGGCTTCATTCTTTGCCAGCAGGATCAATCATTACATGGGAAGACATAGCACATAAATGTTTAGCCAAGTTCTTCCCAATGGCTAAGACTGCAAAGATGAGGACAACTATCTCTCAGTTTGAGCAACAACAGGGCGAGTCCTTATATGAAGCATGGGAGAGAAATAAAGAGATTCCGAGAAAGTGTCCGCACCATGGTATGCCAGATTGGATGGTGTTCAACACATTCTATAATGGATTGGGATGGCGGTCTAGACCGATTATAGATGCAGCTGCAGGAGGGGCATTATAGGCAAAGAGCTATGAGGAAGCCTATAACCTCATCAATACAATGGCATCAAACGATTTTCAAAATCCTACACCTCGGATGCCACAACCCAAAGTTGTAGGTTTGTTGGAAGTGGATGCTATCACGCAGTTGTCAGTATAGATGGCAGCCATGGCGAAGAAAATAGATACATTAATAGAAGGTAAAACGAAGACGGTTGCATTTGTATGTGAGAGATGCATGTGAAGGTCGCACTCAAGCGAAGCAATGTCTTTATCATTTCGAGAGTCAGACAAGATATGTGAGCAATTACGAGAAAAGGACAAGTCGGGTTTGAACACATACAACCCCAACAACCGTAATCATCCAAACTTGGTTTGTCGAATAACTAAGGAAGCAATGAGAATCGGTTTCAACCAAATAATCGATTTCGATCACAACTAAGCATGAACCACAATTTACTCCTAGACCACCTTTTCCGCCGGGATTTTCTCAACAACAACAACATCACACTCCAACTGCACCTCATCAAGAAAAGAAATCAGAAATGGAGGAGATGATGATGAAATACATGGCTAATACAGAGGTTATGATCAAAAGCCAAGCAGTGGCTATTAAGAATCTAGAAACTCAGATGGGGCAAATGGCGAATATGCTTAACAACAGGCCCCAGGGTTCATTGCCGAGTAATACAGAAATAAATCCACGAAGAGATGGGAAGGAACAATGTCAAACGATCACATTGAGGTCTGGGAAAAACACTGCAGACATGTAAGTCGTAAAGGGCTTTGCATGATTAATCTTTGAGGAGGAAGTGCATGCATGAGGCGAAGAGCAAGAAAATGCTGAGAAAGGAAATCTGGAAAATTCTAAGGTTCAGCAGGAAGAGAAAAGAGAAAGCAGGTTCAGAGAAGAAGCTTAAGAGTTCAGTACCACCAATTCACCCTCTAGTTCCGTATCCGCAAAGATTAAATAAGTAGAGGGAAGATAAGCAATTCAACAAGTTTCTGGAGATATTTAAAAAGCTGCAAATCAATATACCTTTCGCCGAGGCATTGGAACAAATGCCAAACTATGCAAAGTTCATGAAGGGTATACTGTCAAGGAAGAGGAGATTAGACGAATTTGAGACAGTAGCCTTGACAGAGGAATGCAATGCAAATGCTTCAAAGTGAAATTACCTCAAAAGCGAAGGATCAAAGGCTGACTTCACAATCCCGTGCACAATCGGGAAGATGAATTTTGAAAAATGTTTGTGTGATCTTAGGGCAAGTATCAATCTGATGCCCTTGTCATTATTCAACCAATTGGGATTACCGGATCCAAGGCCAACAAACATTTCTTTGTAGCTAGCTGACAGATCCATCACGTATCCACATGGAATTATTGAAGATGTATTAGTGAAGGTGGACAAATTCACCTTTTCGGCTGACTTGATCATTTTGGATTACGAGGAAGATAAAAATATACCAATCATACTGGGGAGACCATTCTTAGCCACAGGCAGGACTTCGATAGATGTGCAAAAATGGGAACTCACGATGCGTGTACATGATCAGGAGGTGACCTTTAACGTCTTTATGGCAATGAAGTTCCCAACAAACGAAGAAGAATGTTCTCGGATTGATTCGGTGGATCGGGTCTTAAACGATGAGGAACAGAATTTGGTGAACTATGAACCGTTGAGGTGTGTAACTGGTAAAAATTCAGATTTGGAGGTCCAGCCATTGTCGAAAGTAAGTGATATTAAAGCAAGGGGTGAGGTGGACAGACATGAAAGCACCTCAACTCTTTCTTCAACTTGAGATTAAGAGGCAGTCAAGCTAATTGACTATAACTAAGCTCTTAATGGGAGGCAACCCATTATTTCTATCTCTATTGGCTTTTTATTTATTCAGTTTAGATTGTTTTAGTTGGTTCATCTTTATTTCTTTATTGATAGTTTGTGTGACGCCCCCAAAATTAGGTATACATCACCCATTCTGAGTCATCAGATACATGGTACAAAATTCAAATACAAACTTCATTTATACAACTGTTGAACTGTCATATGGAATACAACCACAGTTAACTATGAGTCTTAATACAAATGTATGTAACTCTCATGGTACCTCGACCACAACCTTACAATGATACTTTACATAAAAGTATAGTCAAAAACTGTTTTAGAAATTAAAATCTTTGGGAAGTGCTCAAGGAAACCTTCCATACATGGGAGGCCGTGCAAATGCCAGGTTATGATAGATATCATATGTCCACAGAATTATCCTTGGTTGACCCAAAAGTCCCCAAAGAAAAACAAGAAGATTACTATCATCTTCTTTCCAATGGTGAGTCTTCTCTTGACATATAAATATCTCCGTTGTCTCCAAGTGAAAATTATATTTCACATAAACCCCAAGATCATATAGGTAGTGCTCATAGATATATTCAACAAGTGGATGTGCACAACCATGTCTTATGAGAACACGAGGTTGTATGTCATTAGACATCTTGTATGATAGTGGCAAAACACCCTTCCAAAGTTGGGTTCGCCTCACCCTATTTGATTCACCAAATATAACTACTAAATGATGTATAGAATCAACACACTTTTCTATCTTGTTTAGGGAGAACCTCATGACTAGAGACCATGGTTTCTATTCCTATGTTATCCTCACTCGACCCAGCAACACTCTTATTACCTGAAAGGAATTGTGAAGCAGAAAGGGTGAGCACAACTAGCCCAGTAAAGAATATCATGACTAAAGCTAATTTACACTATCAATAGCCTTCATCATCAATAAATCAGAGATTTAGAACATATGGTAGATGATAAAAGTTTTCAACCATAGTTGCAGCGGAACGAGCAATCCATTAGAAGAGTCAAATAGACCATCAGGTCTATTATCTTCTCCATGTTAAAAGTCTACCAAAAATATTTTATCCCTATAACATCAATTAACAATTCCTATCCACAATCATATGAATAACTCATAATCATAATTGTGATTCTAAATTCCTCTTCGCACCCAGGACGAAGATAATTTTCATCACCTATCTTCACCTGAAACATAAAAAATCATGGTTATACCAAATCACAATTCTTGTTCATAATCATACTAATAAATTCATCTTTGCACTACTACTAAAGATATTCATTAACAATTCATCTTTGCACTACAAGCCAAAGACATACAAGCGTATTTTAGAAAAGTCGAGTAGAGCATGGTATCTACTATCTTCTACAAATTAAAAGTGTATAACCAATATTTTATCGCCGAGACTCTCGACAATAAATAATCCACATCATCGAATTATCCATGCACTACTACCGAGGATATTCGTTAGTATCACATCCATGAATTATCCACGCACTACGGCCAAAGATATTCATTATTATCACATCCATGAATTAATATTTCATCGCTGAGACTCAGCTCAATAATTAATCTACATCATCGAATCACCCCCTGCACTACGGCCAAGGATATTCATTAATATCACATCCATGAATTATCCATGCACTACGGCCAAGGATATTCATTATTATCAAATCCATGAATTAATATTTCATTGATGAGACTCTGCTCAATAATTAATCCACATCATCAAATCATCCCTGCACTACAGGCCAAGGATAGTCTTTAGTATCACGACCACGAATTATCCATGCACTACGGGCTAAAGATAATCATTTTTTTATCAACGGTCCTGATCATGCTATAAAACAATTCATCTTTGCACCCTTGGCCGAAGAGAATCCATAGCCATAATCATACCAAAAACTGTCCATCAATGCACTACGGGCCAATGAGGACTTTTACCACGTCATTTATAACATTACGGTCATGATTATACCGAATAATCCCTGGTCATAATCATACCAATTCCATCTATGCACTACAGGCCACAGATGACTTTCAATAAAATATAAATATGAGGATGATGATAATGATATAAGAATTCAATAAAACAAGTTCAAGAATTAATTTATCCAGGAACTAATAACGTCCAAATTGTCAACATGATACTTCTTTGTGGAGTAAAATTCAAGAATGCTCAGAAGAATATTTCCATGAAAAGATACTGGATGAAGCGCAAATATCAAGGATATTCCACTAATTTCATGGAGTATAGAAGTGAAAACTTTAACCAACCGAGAGTATAATAAAGAATGGAATAACAAAAGAAATCACCATGCAAATGCAGTACTTGCGCCATGACGAGTTATTCAACAGAATAATAATAACGGAACCAGTCGGTGAAATTCGCATCGACAAGATGTTCCAACAGAATAATAAAGAATGGAATAACAATGAAATCACCATGCATGCGCAGATGGCATAGGCGAGTTATTCAATAGAATACTAAATAACGAGAACCGGTCGAGCATAATGTCACGACCTGGCGAGGATATTCCAACAGAATAATAAATAACGGAACCAGGTCCGGCGTAAAATGCACAGACAGGATATTCCAACACAATAATAAAGAATGGAACTGTGTCCCAAGTAAAAGCGCGACAGCGATATATTCCAACTGGATAATAAAAAATGGAATAATAGAAGAATTTCACCAAGTATAGGGTAGCTCACAGCGTATCTGAGTTATTCAACGAGAATAATAAATAATGGAATAACTGAAGTTCTCTTCATGAATACAAAAGAAATAATACCCCTTATGAGTACAACAAATAATATCCCCTACAAAATAATGATATCCCTTACGAGTACAACAAATAATATCCCCAACCTTTGAAAGAAAAAGTTTTTTGGTGGTAGGCGAGGATATACTCGAAGAAAACTTGCACTATGCTTTCAAAGCTTTCTTAAACTTTAAAGAAATACTTTCAAGATTATAGAAGAAGAACTCTCTATAGTTTCTCTCTCTAGAGTTTCAGCAAATTCGTGAGAAATAATGAAGGAATGAGCTTCTATTTATAGAAAAATGGATCAGATAGTAACTAACTCATGAACGGTCCAGATTGATTTACTCTAATCTGACGGTCCATATTTAAAGCAAAATTTTTTAAATAAAATATAATATATTCTATTTATAATCTAATAAAACGAATAACTTTATAAAAGATTTTACTATGCAAACACTATGCAGGCACTATGCAAACACTATGCATAATAAAATATAATATATTCTAATTATTGTCTAATAAAAGCAGATAACTTTATAAAAGTATTCTATTTTATATAAAAAGATTTTACTATTAGCCTAATAAAAGCGAATAACTTTATAAAAGTATTCATTTTTATATAAAAACTTTTCTGTTTTACTACATTAATAATACCAATAAAACAAAAGCTGGTGACTTATCACATAAACATCAATAATCAATCTGGTGTGCCTTTCTTATACAACCACGTGTATTCATCGTATTTTTAACTTGAGGGTGTTTCAACAGTTAACGGTAAAACTTCCGCTATTATTTTCATAAAAAATATTTTTGTCGTTTTCTCAATAAATAATAATTCCGATTTATTAGGGGTCCACCAATGATTTATGTACCGTAAATGCGGATATTCCCCGACAAAAAGAATATTCTATAACAACTTGCTTACTTTGATTTTTTTTTTTCACATATTACCCTAAACTTTAAACTTTTATCAATTTAACTATTTACCAAAATAGAAAAATTGAATACTTTTATTTCATAAAATTTGGGGTCTCACAGTTTGTCTGATTTGCATAATTGAGTGTGTAGCAAGATTTGCATTGAGAAAGTTTGAAATAGGTGAAAATTTCTTTAGTCATTAATTCATGTCTTGACAGTGTGAATTACTGTCTATATAGGTATTAACAATTAAAGGCATCACTGATATGCAGATTGGAGTTGAACATTAGTAGTGCATATATTAGGATCGCATGGCACAAGGCAAGGAATGTGTAATATAAATCTTGGCGCGCGTTTCGCGTGGCATCCGATCGTCAGATTAATTCATACTTGCGCTACTCACCAAAACACATTGAATACTGCATGGCCACATGACACCCGGAGAGAGCAGTTTTAAAAATTTTAAAAATGAGTTGGGGACCATTTGGGCTATCATTTGAAATTATAACAGAAGCGCAATCATCTCAATCTCCATAACGCACGTCTCTTCCTCTCTATCAGTTATAATATCGAAGCCATCAATCTCTCCACCACGTAATCATCCACGATTCCTTCCATGTTCCATATCTACTCAACTTCTATATTGCAGTATAAAACTAGGGCTTCTGATTTGGTTGGGCAGAAATGAACTTGGGGGTAATCTCATTATTGGTTCTTCTTCATTCTCAGTCAGATCATATGTGCTATCTTTATCAATTGCAAATGGGTCCAAAAAGAGCACAATCTTCTTCTTCTTCATCATCATCCTCTAGCAGTTAAGGAGAGGATATGGTTGATCACACCAATTTTCTGGATTTGGAAGCCCAACAGGAGTATTACCGAATTGTGACCAAAACCTTTGTGACAGAAAGAGGGATCAAACCTGAAGGGCAAGATGGTCAGCTGTGTGACATGATTCGTGAAAGAGGATGGCTTGGATTGACTGCCACACCCATGCCTATCCCAATGGGAATTGTTAGAGAATTATATGCGAATGCGAAGGAAACAATGAGTGGGTTATCCGTGGTGCGCGGCGTGCAAGTGGATTTCAGACCTCCTACAATCAGGGTAATTTTCAGGTTAACTGACACACCACCGACTGAGTCTGCGAATTGGGTAGCAGGTGCACATATGGAAACAGACTTGAAATTGGTTATTGTTGAATTGTGTGTGCCGAGCACGAAGTAGACTTATAAAGCCGGCACGAATCAACCTCGCATATTTCCCGCCACAGCTTTGAATCAATATGCTAAGGCGTGGAATTTGTTCATATGTGCCAAACTAGTTCCTTCGTCTCATCAGCACGAGATCACAGCAGAAAGGGCAATCATTCTATGGGGCATTATTGTAAGACCCCGAAATTTTTTAAATAAAAAGGAATTTCCTTTATTTATTATTTTGAAATAGTAAGGGTTGATTTGATTAATGTGGATAGTTAAGGGTTAAATATGCAAATATTTCAAAATAAGCAAGTGGTTATAAAATATTCATTGTTGTCGGGGAATATTCGTTTGGTCGTGGAATATTAAATGCGATTTGGGAATATTAAAGACGATTGGCTTGATCATGTGTGGGCCCCATAACTGAAAGCGATTGGATGAAGAAAACGACAAATATAAGTTGTTTTAAATAACGGCGTAGTTATTACCGATTAATATTGTTGAAATACCCGGTGGTTAAAAAACACACTAATCTGGCGTTGTTGAGCAAGTAGCATACGGTATTGCACCAATTATTGATTCTTACGTGAAGAAGGCACTACTCAATAATGATTACGATAATTCTTATTCGATTATTTTATTGAGTTAATAATTGTTGCGTTGATATTTTATATTCTTTGTTGTTTTGATAATTGTCATTACACGGTATCTTTCATTATCGAAGCAATAATTCATATTATCCGAATAATATTATTAGATAACATTATTGGCAATGTCTAGAAAGTTACGTACAAGGAGAGGTTTGGTCACCTAATCGGCGCATGATGAAGAAATTCTTATTGGAAAGCCCCTCTTTCACAGGAGGCGCTGGTTGTCAATATTGTGATTCGTAATATTATTTGTGAATAATTAATTATTGATTTATATGATGAGGAAAATATTGATTTTATGTGGATATAGATGGAGAAAATTTTTAAAATGACAATTGTTGAAAATTAATATTTTATCTTTTTACGATAAAATAATTCATTTAAATATATTATTTTAATAATATATTAACTTGTGATATTTTACAACGAATGTGGGATATATGAGTATATGAGGAGGAAGAGTATTTTTGTGGCATTAAATGTTTTAACACATGTTTTGTGTGTTGGTGGACACAATTATTAATAGAAATTTGATTATAAACTTGTAAAATCACCCGTTTGTGGATTTGGTCAATTTCTATTCGAATTTGGAAAAACTTTTTACGCAAAGTTGTAGAGAATTGAATTTCCTATAAAAACTCGTGAGATTCGAATTTTCCGATGAAAGGGCTATTTATTATGAATTATTGAAGTTCAAGCTTCAAATAATTGATTTTGGAAGTTTAAAATATTTAAAATAGGAAAAACGTTTTTGGAATGTTTAGGTGGCCTCATTTATCATGTGTAGGAGCTGAATTCAGTTGGCAAGTGTGCGTATGAGGTTTTGGAAAATAAATATTAATATTATATTAAATTTTACGCTTTGGTGTTCTAAGCAATTTCTATAAATAGGTGCTTAGGTTAGAATTGAAAATCACACTTAAACCGAAGTTTTCTCTCTATATTATCGAAGCGTATTCTTGTGAGTATTTTTGAGTATACTTTGAGTATTGCTATCTACGGTAAGTCCAAGTCATCAGCCTTTATATCAGGTGTTTCAAATTTAGAAGTAATGATCTTTCGAGGTAAGGGATATTATTTTTTTTTGTAATGATATTATTTCTTCAATATCATTATCTTGAAATGTTGATCCGAAGTTTTATCAAATTTAGAACTTTTTCATGTCGGGGGTTACTATTCATGGGTTCTTATTCATGAGTTACTATTCACGAGTTACTATTCATGAGTTCTTATTCACAAGTTACTATTCACGAGTACTATTCATGCAAGCGTGAAGATGTTTTTTGTGGAATTTCTATCTTTTGGTGTCGGAGTTACTATTCACGATATTGACCTTTATTCACGATATCCAAGACTATTCACGATATCTGACTATTCATAGAAAAATAAAATTTCTTCTTTTGTCCAAAACATCTATTCCGGATACTAGCTTCGATTGTATCCATGTTTTGATCATTCTTGAATTTTACACCACTATGATTATTTTTGAGGTATTTTGGGCGTGGATAAAACCAAGTACTGAATCCTTAATCCTTAATCCTTGTCATTTTGTTTCTTTGGATTCGTTTCTTAAAAATATTTTCATCATCCTCGGTCTTAAATGATGATATTATTGAATATCTTTGGCCCTGTAGTAAAAGATGAATGATTTTGAAGAATATCTTTGGCTGTGGTCTGAAGATGAGCAGTGTTGAGATGAACATGACCGATTGATTAATATCTTTGGCTGTAGTGCAAAAGATGAGCAGTGTTTAAATGAACATGACTAATCGATGAATATCTTTGGCTTCTGTAGTAAAGATGAATATTTGATTCGAGATGCATATTGATTGATGTTACGAGGATAAAATATTGATGATGGATCGTTAAATTCATAGATTATAGTAGATTTCATTCTCTACGTAACTCTTCTGAATGAATTATTATTTTCATTCGCTGAATATTGATCCAAACTTGTTGTCTATTGTATTCTATCGATTTTTCCTGTTGAAGACTAACGATAATTTGTTGTATATTATCTTAGTCATAATATTCTTTCTTGGGCTAGTTGAGCTCACCCTTTTCCTTGTTGTTCCATTTTTCTCTCTGGAGGCGAGAATGTAGCAGTAAGTACTCGGGGTATGGAATGAAGGTTCAGAGAGAGTTGTTTAGTAGTCCTCACCATTTTGTAAAATAATGAATCAATAATTATGATGGGGATTTATTTGCGTGTGGATATTGTCAGAAGACAATATTATATTTAAACTCACAAATTATATATTGTCGTATTTCACACGACATTTGTATTATTGAAGTTGTAGTTTGCTTCTTGTACCATGTATTTGGCGACTCGAGAATGGGTGTTGTGTATACCTATTTTGGGGGCGTCACAGTTAGTATCGAGCTTAGGATATGATCTCTGGCGGAGATCGGGGAATAAAACTAGAGGGAGAGGCGAGTAAATCCTTCGCTAGTGTGTCCTACCTATGCTTATTTGTTAGTTGGTCAATTATATAGGGATATTATGTGATATATTGATTTCCTTAATTAACCCTTATTTTATGACAAAGATTTGAGAATGTCGATTGAGAATAATATGATGGAGTAAATGAGACTAGTGGAGATGCCTGTACTTACCAACGAGGAGAAACGTCTGCAGTCGGGTAATGTTCCTCCTGTGAACAACACCTTTGGCGAGATGATGAACGAGGGATGTTTAGAAGCTTTTTGCAGTTCATGCAAAATCGCATTTGAGGAGACTCGTGTTCAAAATACGAGGAGAAATGATAGCAATTACGGGTGGTCGCCAAGCGATTCAAAGAGTTGGGACCACCGAATTACTGCGGGAAAGCCGGATCCGATTAAAGAAGGCGAGACGTGGGTCAAAACAAATTACCAAGATATTCGATGTCTTGGGATGCCGAGGAACAGAAAGTTCCATTCGCCACCTTTATGTTAAAGTGGCGAGGCAGATTCATTGGTGGGAATCGTGAGGCGTACTCCATCCATTTGTACTCAAAGATCGTAGGAGACGTTTGACTTGATTCAATGACAAGTACTTCCACGAAAGTATTATCATATATGAAGGAAGTGGAGTTTATTAGACTAGAAAGCGTAATAACACGGCGGTGTCCCGAAGACGAGGCGAAGTTAGCGGAGTTATCGAGTTTGCACCTCATTTGGTGGAGAATGAGGAACGTATGGACGAGATGTTTCGAGAGGTTTGAAACCCGACATACGTCAAAGATCTCATTTCTCATAAATTTTCTCTCTATTCAGATGTTGTCAGGCAGGCTCGATTATTAGAAGCGAGATAACGAAAATACGTTCAACCGAGGGACCATAACGAGGATCATACCAAGATAGCGATCATCGAATAACGATAACCCGGCGGAGAAAGAAGAATACAGACAAAGGCGGTAACCACTCTACGGTGGTAATCGTGGCCATGAAAATAGAAGAAGCGAGTCGGGAGGAGATTTTAAAAGAGGAGATTCAACAACGACCATGTGAAGGCGTCGGCGCCCGATAGCAACTAGTTTTAAGGGAGGAGAAACGACCACCGGTCATATATGCTACAAAATGCGGAAAAGAGGACATATCGGTCCAAGCGCCCACAATTCAAGGTATGCTATAATTGTGGAAAGGAAGGACATATCGCTCGAGATTATGCGATGAGCGAAACCTAGTTCAATGAGGACGGTGACTCAAAAGATCGTCCCGAGAAAAGTCAAAGTCAACGATTAGGAAGGCGTTTGTTGTCGTGGTGGTCAAAATGCAAGGAACCCGAACGAAGTTAGCACGGGTTAGTTAATTATAAATTCTTTGAAGTATATACCTTACTAGATATTGGTTCTACCCATTCTTTTATCTCTCTCTTACTTGCGCTCAACGTTTGAACTTGACTCACGGAGAAATTAAACTTTGACCTATCTGTGGAGACTCCATTAGGAGAAACTTTCATTACATCCGTTGTTTAAAAATCTTTCTTGATTCAAGTTAGCACTATCACATTACTGTTAACCTTATTTCTATAGAGATATTTGCTTTTGATGTGATTTTAAGGTTAACTACTCATCATGCCAAATTGATTGCTTTACGTAAGGTTGTTAGTTTTCATATTCTAAGCAACTTTGTTATTCAATTCAAGCAATCAAACCATTGTAATCAAACATTTTCATATCAAGCCATGAAGTCATTCGTTTATTACGGATGTCAAGTTTTCTTAGTCCATGTTATGGATTTGAATAAAGACACGTCGATTTGAATAATATTCTGTTGTTATTGATTTTTCCTCGATGTATTTCTGAAGAATTTCTTGGCTTACTCCCAAAGCTCGATATTAAATTTTGTATCGACTTTTGAACGATGTGACAAAACTCATTTCTAAAATCTCATATCGAAGCGGCTCTATTGAACTTCGAGAGTTAAAAATTCAACTATAGAATTTGGTACACGAGCCTTTATCTTGTGACTTCCTTTGTGGAATTCACCTAAGCGGACTCTCTGTAGGGACGTCATATTAGATGCGATAGTAAAGCGATAGGTGTCATTGTGACGTCTTATCCAAGATTGGGATATGAGTCGCAGTTGAGAGCAACCTAAGTCAAGAATCGAAATACGTAGCTTTACAGGCTTAGTTGGTTATTATCGGAGATTCGTTGAAGGATATTCTCGAATCGCTATTCCATTAACGGTGACTCGTAGAGATACAAAATTGAATGGAGCAAGGAATGTGGGAAGAGCTTGAAGAACTCAAGAGGAGACTCATTTCAAAGACATGTTACGATCGTGCCATCCTCGAAAAGCGAACGTGGTAGCCGACGCGATGAGTAGAAGATCATATGCTGGAACGAAAAGTGCGATGATGTCAAGTATACGATAGAGCCAACTTTAATAGAAAAAGTTAAGATTGCTCAAGCCACCGACTTCGAAATGATGCGTATGAAGAAGAAAGTATAAGAAGAAGCTATTAGGGCGAGAATTGATGAAGAAGGAATACTTGAGTCCACTCTAGACTTTGTGTTCCTAACGACTCGATTTGAAGTACAAGATTATGATGGAGGCACACAATACGCCATTTGCAATCCATCACGGAAGTACTAAAATGTATCGTGATCTTGACATACATTTTGGTGGAACAATATGAAGAGAGAGATTGCAAAAGTTTATCTCGATGTGTTTAACTTGCCAACGTGTAAAGGCGAGCATCTAGTACCTAAGGGTCCATTGCAACCACTTGAGATTAGGAATGGAAGTAGGAACACATTACTATGGATTTCATTCACGGGTCTTCCCTGCGGTTTCTCAAGGCATCAATGCTATTTGGGTTATTGTTGATAGATTAACCAAGTCCGCTCATTTCTTACCGATCTGAGAGACTTATTCCCTTGAACGTCTTTTTCGTATGCACGTAAATGAGATTGTGAGATTGCATGGCATGCCAAGATCCATAGTTTTAGATCGTGACCCAAGATTCACTTCATGATTTTGGGTTAGCTTGCAAAAAGCTATGGGCACGAATTTACGATTCAGTTTGGCATACCATCCTCAAACGGATGGGCAATCAGAAAGGACTACTCAAACTCTTGAAGATATATTAAAACTCTGTGTCCTAGATTTCAAAGGAAGTTGGGATAAGTACTTGCCATTGGTGGAATTCTCATACAATAATAGTTATTAAACAAATATAGGCATGGTTCCATTCAAGCATTATATGGACGAAAATGTCGTTCTCCGATATGTTGGGATGAGGTGGGTGAAGAAGTAAACATTGTTGGGACCCGAAGTTAATACGATATGACTAATGATTCGACAAGCGTATACAAACGGCACAAGATCGACAAAAGAGTTATGCGGATCTTCATCGAAAGGACGTGGAATTTAATGTGGGGATCATGTATTGTTGCGAAGTTGCTCCATGGAAGGAGTTACAAGATTTGGGAAGAGAGGAAAGCTCAATCCACGATTTATCGGTCCATTTCAAATTCTTGACCGGAAGTAGGAAATGTAGCCTATAGACTTGCGTTACCTCAGAGTATGTCTCGTGTTCATAATGTGTTTCACATATCTCGTACTTCAGTAAATATGTGAAAGACCCGAACCACGTTATAGAAGTTAGAACCCAGGACGAGATAGTAGAAGACTTAACGTATGAGGAGGTACATGTCAAGATTTTGGATAGGAAGGAGCATGTCCCTACGCCTTGAAAGGTTATACCACAAGTTAAAGTTTTGTGGAGGAATCATGCTATAGAGAAATGACGACAGGGAATTGGAAAGCGGAAATGAAAGCGAGGTATCCTCACCTTTTCAAACACCAGTGCGTCGTCAATTTCGAGGACGAAATTTCATAAGGAGGGAGGTTGTAAGACCCGAAATTTTTAAATAAAAGGAATTTCCTTTATTTATTATTTTGAAATAGTAAGGGTTGATTTGATTAATGTGGATAGTTAAGGGTTAAATATGCAAATATTTCAAAATAAGCAAGTGGTTATAAAAATATTCATTGTTGTCGGGGAATATTCGTTTGGTCGTGGAATATTAAATACGATCGGGGAATATTAAATGATTGACGGCCTTGATCATGTGTGGGCCCCATAACGGAAAGCGATTGGATGAAGAAAGCGACAAATATAAGTTGTTTTTAAATAACAGGCGTAGTTATTACTGAATTATCATTGTTGGAATACCCGGTGGTTAAAACACACTAATACGCGTTGTTGAGCAAGTAGATACCAGTATTGCACCAATTATTGATTCTTACGTAAGAAGGCCTTTACTCAATAATGGTTACGATAATTATCGCTCAAAGATTTTATTGAGTTAATAATTTCTGCGTTGATATTTTATATTATTGTTGTTTCAATAATTGTCATTACACAGTATCTTTCATTATCGAAAAGCAATAATTCATATTATCTCGAATAATATTATTAGATAACATTATTGGCAATGTCTAGAAAGTTACATACAAGGAGAGGTTTGGTCACCTAATCATGGCCAATGAAGAAGAAATTCTTATTGGAAAGCCCCTCTTCCTGAACCGCCTGGTTGTCAATATTGTGATTTCAGTAATATTATTTGTGAATAATTAATTATTGATTTATATGATGAGGAAAATATTGATTTTATGTGGATATAGATGGAGAAAATTTTAAAATGACAATTGTTGAAAATTAATATTTTATCTTTTCTCGATAAAATAATTCATTTAAATATATTATTTTAATAATATATTAATCGGTGATATTTTTACAACGAATGTGGGATATATGAGTATATGAGGAGGAAGAGTATTTTGTGGCATTAAATGTTTAACACATGTTTTGTGTGTTGGTGGACACAATTATTGATAGAAATTTGATTATAGCTTGTAAAATCACCCGTTTGTGGATTTTGGTCAATTTCTATTCGAATTTGGAAAACTTTCTTCTCGCAAAGTTGTAGAGAATTGAATTTCCTATAAAAACACGCGAGATTCGAATTTTCTGATGAAAGGGCTATTTATTATGAATTATTGAAGTTAGAAGCTCAAAATAATTGATTTTGGAAGTTTAAAATATTTAAAATAGGAAAAACGTTTTGGAATGTTTAGGTGGCCTCATTTATCATGTGTATGAGCTGAATTCAGTTAAGCAAGTGTGCGTATGAGGTTTTGGAAAATAAATATTAATATTATATTAAATTTTACGCTTTGGTGTTCTAAGCAATTTCTATAAATAGGTGCTTAGGTTAGAATTGAAAATCACACTTTAAATCGAAGTTTCTCTCTCTATATTATCGGCGTATTCTTGTGAGTATTTTGAGTATACTTTGAGTATTGCTATCTACAAGTGCAAGTCCAAGTCATAGCCTATATCCAGGTGTTCAAATTTAGAAATCTTCGATCTTTCGAGGTAAGGGATATTATTTTTTTTGTAATGATATTATTTCTTCAATATCATTATCTTTGAAATGTTGATCTGAAATTTTTATCAAATTTGGAACTTTTTCATGTCTGGGGTTACTATTCATGGGTTCTTATTCATGAGTTATTATTCACGAGTTACTTATTCATGAGTTCTTATTCACGAGTTCTTATTCACGAGTACTATTCATGAAGCGTGAAGATGTTTTTGTGGAATTTCTATCTTTTGGTGTTTGAGAGTTCTTATTCATTATACTAAGACTATTCACGATATCTGCACTATTCATAGAAAAATAAAATTTCTTCTTTTTGTCCAAAACATCTATTCCGGATACTAACTCGATTGTATCCATGTTTTGATCATTCTTGAATTTTACACCACTATGATTATTTTTGAGGTATTTTGAAGTGGATAAAACCAAGTACGAATCCTTAATCCTTAATCCTTGTCATTTTGTTTCTTTGGATTCGTTTCTTAAAAATATTTTCATCATCCTCGTCTTAAATGATGATATTATTGAATATCTTTGGCTTTGTAGCAAAAGATGAATGATTCTGAAGAATATCTTTGGCACATAGTGCAAAGATGAGCAGTGTTGAGATGAACATGGCCGATTGATTAATATCTTTGGCACGTAGTGCAAAGATGAAGCAGTGTTTAAATGAACATGATTAATGATGAATATCTTTGGCCTGTGAGTGCAAAGATGAATATTTGATTCGAGATGCATATTGATTGATGTTACTGAGGATAAAATATTGATGATGGACTATTAAATTCATAGATTATAGTAGATTTCATTCTCACGTAACTCTTCTATGAATTATTATTTCAATGCGAATATTGATCCGAAACTTGTTGTCATTGTATTCTATCGATTTTTCCTGTTGAAGACTAACGATAATTTGTTATATATTATCTTAGTCATAATATTCTTTTCTTGGGCTAGTTGAGCTCACCCTTTTCCTTGTTGTTCCATTTTTCTTCTCGGGGAGGCGAGAATGTAGCGAGTACTTAGCTCTGGGGTATGGAATGAAGGTTCTAGAGAGAGTTGTTTAGTAGTCCTCACCATTTTTGTAAAATAATGAATCAATAATTATGATGGGGATTTATTTGCGTGTGGATATTATCTAGAAGACAATATTATATTTAAACTCACAATTATATATTGTCGTATTTCACACGACATTTGTATTATTGAAGTTGTAGTTTGCTTCTTGTACCATGTATTTGGCGACTCAGAATGGGTGTTGTGTATACCTATTTTGGGGGCGTCACAATTATCACCGAAAAATATATCAATGTGGGTCATCTTATCCATCAAAATATGTTGCGGTATCTGCGGGGAAGCACTACAGGGAGCATTCCACACGCGTCAGTTGTAGCTATGTTGTGTGCTAATCAGGGCTGCCACTGGGACAATGAGCAAATGCAAGACCCAATCCAGGATATCACCCACGCCACCATTGCAAAATTCGAGGATTGGGCAGGCGGTGTACCACACCCACGCGGACGAGGATTTATTATCCAGCCCATTTTCCCAGAGCCACCACAGCAGCCCTCTCAGACAGATGAGGCAGGCTCGTCAACCCAAGTTCCATTTGCCACTTGGGATCTACAGCTCCGAAGGTTGGATCGAAAAGTCGATGCCATGTACGATAATTTTGGAGCGTTTGCGACGGGACTCACGAGGGCCTTGGCCGAGGCTTTTGCACAACAATGAACGATGTTAGAGTGGCCTCAGTTTGGGACAACAGTGCCATATCTACCACCAGATTCACCATCCGAGGAGGGTGGTACCACTGATCATTAGGGGAGTTTTCTGTAACCCTTTACCTTCATTCACTAGGACATTGAATATTATAAGTTTGGGGGTATTAGGGTAGTAGTATAGTAGCATATAGTTTTTGCATGATTAGTTTAATTTTTGTATCATATAGTTTCTTTTTGCATATAGTTGCATGTTTATTTGCATGTTTATTTGAATGTTCATGTTTAGTTTGCAAGTCTCACAAAGCCTAGCCTTATGGAAATTCTGTCTAGCCGATGATGATAGTGAATTTTGAAGATTTTTGAGTATTTTGGGATAACATGAGCTGAGATATAATGTTTTACACAATGCAATTCATAATATTGTTTAAATGCTTTTGGTTTGCACGGACGTGTTCACAATCACTTGTAGGTATAAGAATTAGGTGTTGCATTGCTCGATAGAAAATGTAGTTGTAAAAAGAGGAATATGTGGAAAGTGAATTTAGATTGTATAAAACATTGATTGTCAAACTTTGAGAAAACATGGGTATGCTATGTATATATAAAAAAAACAAATAGCAATAACGTGGCTAGTCTTATTTCGGGGCCCTAGCTACTTGAGTAAGTACGCCCGTAGGGGTGTCTTAACACCTAGCGCCCTAAGGTCTTTCATGATCTGTGAGTCGTTGGTTGAAAGCTTGTTAAGGGGTAGCACTGTTTGCCTAATGGAATGAGGCATTGCACAGTCATGTGAAAAAAAAAGAAAAAAAATAGCAATAAACACCGCGGGAAAGAGCAAAAATCGCCCTCGTGAGTAAAAATAAAGCAGTTAAGCCCATTGTTGAACCTTAGTTTGTTTTAATATGTTGGAACAGTCTTTGTTGCATAAGTATACATGAGTCTTGATTTAGACTGTAATTTTCTGTTTTCAGCAATTTAGCATGTGTATTCTTTGATTAAATCAAGTTTTGGTGAACACAACACACACACACACACATCATCTCTATAGCATTTATGAATTATCTGAGTGTATGACATTATGCCTACAGTTTGGTTTGAATCTGTATTCTTGAATCTAAAAAAATTCGCTGAGGCATTTTGGACTGAATTTCTTTGATTGCTGGAACAATGTGAGACTAGTTGCATCATAATTTAGTTGCATAGTAATATAGCTGCATTTTCATTGTTCATTAGTATGCATTGCTTGAGGGCAAGCAACAGTTCAAGTTTGGGGGTATTTGATAAGTGGGTTTTATACCTACTTATTGGATAACAATTCACGCGAACTGTGCCCATCTCAAGTACATTTTAATGTGTTTTTAGTTGCATTTTGTTTATTTTGCATTACATTTACTTAAAACTTCTTTGGTGTAAAAGTGCAGGATATGACATAATTTGGTGATGTAAATGGCATGAGGCTGTTGGATGCATGGCATGAGGATCAAGTGAAGCAAGAGACTAAGCATGGATGGACAAAGGAATGAGCAAAGTGAGCAGATCGATTCTTGCAGCAGTTAGAACCGTAACTCAAAAAGTTGCAGAAATCGCCTGGTGCATGTGGCTATCTGAGCAAGACACGTGCTCCCACGCGACCACCCTATTTGGACCGGACATCAGACATCGCAAGTCGCATCGCCCGCAGGCGAGAATTACTATAAAGGCGCAAGACGCCGCACGCGATAATTCTTCATTGTTAAGTCATTTATTTTAATTCCTAATTTTAAGGGTTATAATTAATTAAAAATGATTTCTGACTGGTGTCAGACGTATCATTCATTAGTTTTTACGTATTTTCATATTGGTAACTAGGGTTTACACTCTCAGAGAGATTCCAACGTAGAACGAAGCCTAAACTCCAACTTTTCTAATTCTTCTTGGGATTTTCTATCATTATGGATAATTATTAGTATTTTGCTGGATTTATATGATGATTTAAACGTTACTAGTGGATTATAATCAACAATTGGGTTTGATCATTTCTATCCTTCATCTTTCAATTGTTCGCTTATTAGCCATGTTTAGCTTTGATCCCATAATGACTTTTGGTTCAGTTATGAACTAAACTCCATTATGGGATTCTAACGGATTTTAATATGTAGTTTAGTTGCATGCTTGAATGTTGGACTGTTTTACATATCATATGGGATTTCTATCATGGTTGTTTTGCATGTATGAATGCTTGATCACCATTCGTTTTCAGTACTTGTATGGAATTGACAATGAACATGCAAGTGTGGATTGTAATCATGATAGCATATGTATATGGGGCTGTTTTGTATGGCTTGTGTATTTCGTGAACCAGATAGACATATACTGTTTCACCGTATGAGTTAGAATAAGGGCTTGTGCTTAAATTCAATATGGTTGCAATTTCACATCGACATATAATGATTTTGGTTATATTGATGATTACATGGAGTCTATCGCTTGTGGATGCTGTGTAAGTAGGTCATAGTACATTGAAAAATGGCTATGACTCTATTAGTGCTCTTGGCTACTTTCCTGTGATATGTGAACAATTCTTGCATGATAGTGGTGATTAGATGAAGTATTAAATGAAGTTAGGATCCCATTACTTTCAGATTTGATTTATTACATTTTTAATCTTGTTTTAGTCGTTATTTGCAATTAGAGTAATTCACCAATTATATTCATTAGTTTGAGCATATAAACATAGTGATTTCATTGATGCATAGTGATTTGAATTAGACAACTTTCTCTGTGGGGTCGATACTTTACTTACTCTGTATTACTTGTTGACACATGTATGCTTGCATGAGTTAGAGCTCTTTTGTTAGAACTGAAAAAGAGGCAACAGTACCCTTATTTGTCTAAGTTTTAAAACGGTGATTCCGGGGACGGAATCGTTATAAGGGAGGGTGAATGTAATAACCCGATATTTTCTATATCATTAAATCAGAAATTTTGCTTATAATTTTTTATTTATTTTAAAGGTAAGGATATTAACAAGATAAAGCGTATGTATTTATGTGATAAATAAAAATATATTTATTACATAAATAATTACAAATAATTTTATTTTAGAATTATTGCTCATTATAAAGTATATTCTTTTAATAATTAATTTTATAGTAGAAATATTTTTATTAATTATTTTCCATGAAAATATGATTTTATATTATTTAAATAATATATGAAATGATTATTAGAATTATTATAATAATTATTTTATTTTATTATATGAATTTATTTCAGATTAGTTAAGTTAATTATTTTTAACTTAATTAATAATGTTATATATTAAAAATAAATTAGATATGGAATCCAAACCCTAATTTTGGGTTTGGAATAAGGAAAAAGAATAATAATATTATATTAAGTATATTTCAGTGCTATAAATATTTATGCTATTGTGTAAGGTTAATCTATGGAGCAGTTTTATTATAACCTGACAAAACCCTAGCATTAATTTGTTTAACCCTATGCTGAAACTCAAAGGGGAGATTCAAGAATGTGTAGTGATTGTGTTATGTGGTATATAATATGTACTATAGGTTTTAACGCTAATTATGGAAAACCCTAAGTAGTAATTTAAAACCCTAATTTCTAAAATTAGAAACCTTAAATAGTAATTAGCTAATTGCTAAATGGAAACCCTAATTTGAAAATCAATTATGAGTTCGAGACTGTTATGTAGCTATGTTATTATGATTAAGGTTAAGTATTAGAGAATTTAATATTAATTAGAGAAACCTTAATTAATATTTAGAAATCCTAATTTTTAGAAACCCTAATTTGCTAATTATAAACCCTAATCGCTAATTGGAAAGCTTAATGCTAATTAGTGGGTCTTAAATCTAATTAGCAAGTTCTAGGTAATTAAAAAACCTAAACTATTTTAGAAAAATCCTAAATTATAATTTAGAAACTAAAATTTTTATTTTAAACCCTAGTTAGAAATCCTACAAATTCATTGTACTAAACCTTAGGGTTAAACCCTAAGGGTTTGCCATGTTACATGTTTGCCATTAAAATTATAAGGTCAATGACCAAATTACCCCTATTGCATAATTTAAGCTAACTTGTAGATCTATCCATATATTGAGTTGGTGACCAAATTTATCTACTCCTTTGACTTAAAATCTCCAGCACATCAGCCATATTCAGCTGCATACATTGCATCCATGTAATATATATATAGAGATTAAGAGAGAGAAAATTCATTTCTAAGCCTCTTTTGTGACCAAATACTCAACCAAGCTATCTTCTCTCTAGCCCACGAAATTTCTTTGCTAAACTAGTCCCAAAAACAAGTCCCTAGTTCATCTATATCAAATCAGAAAGCCAGATTCAAAATAGTTCAAGAAAGGTAAACCTTGAGCCAAGAATATTTGATCTTGTATGCCATGTTGGATTTGTTATTTTTATGTTAAAACATGTTAATTATAGTGTATATTGATGATCTGGGTTGATAGACGTTAGATCCATAACATCTATAGGCTCAGATTTGATGATTTACAAAATCTTAAAAAAGTTTAAAATTGTGGTCTAACAACGAATGTCAGTGGCTCTAGATTCTTCCCTGATCATGCTTTTTGTTGTTTTATGTTTTAGATATGTAGTTTGATATGTGGTGTAATAACCCTAGATTTTCTATATAAATAAATAAATAAATTTGCATAGAATTTTTTTAATTTTAAAAGTGGGAATATGAGCCAGGTAATGTGTATGTATTTTAGTGATAAATAAAAATTTATTTATTTCCTGAATAAATACAAATAAATTTTTTAAAGATTTATTAATCAATATAAACTATATTTTCATAGTAATTAATTTTATAGTAGAATTGATTTTTGTATTTATTTTCCATGAAAATAAATTTATATATTATTTAAATAATATATAAAATGATTGTTAGTATTATTATAATAACTATTTTATTATGTGAATTTATTTATATTAGTTAAGTTAATTATTTTAACTTAATTAATAATGTTATTTATTCAAGATAAATCAGATATGGAATCCAAACCCTAATTTTATATTTTTATTCAGGAATGAGAATAATAATATAATATTTTATTATTTAAGTGCTATAAATATGTACTGTATGTGTGGACCGATAATATTTTGTCAATTATGGTATATCATGACCAAACCCTAGCATTAATTTGCGAAACCCTAATGTAAAACTCAAATTAGCGTTCAAGATTTTTTGTAATTGTGTTAATGTGATTAATTAACAAGTGTTAGAATTATAATTGTTAATTAGGGAAACCCTAATTTTTGAAAACCCTAATTAGTAAGTAGAAACCCTAATTACTAAACTAAAAACCCTAAATTGCTAAATTGGTAACCCTAATTGTTAATTTTAAGCCCTAGAGCTAATTAGTGTACTCTAAATTTCATTTTTAAGGAAACTAATTTTTATTTTATTTTATTTTATTTTTAAACCCTAAATGAAATTCTAAAAAGCTAATTGTTGGAAAACCTTAGGGTTAAACCCTAAGGGTCAAACCCTAAGGGTTTGCAAAGATTACATTAATGCCATTAAGATTCCAAGCCAATTGACCAAAATGCCCCTCTTGCATTATTGAAGCTAACTTCCAAAATTGGACAACACTTTAGTTGGTGAACCACCTTTGACTCTCTATATGACTGAAGTATACATACATATCAGCCAATACACTCGGTCAATTTATTGCATCCATTATATATATAGATCAAGAGAGAGAAAGTGATCATTTTATCACATTTCTCCGACATTCACTCCACTAAGACCCCCTCTCTCTAGCTCACGAAATTTCTAGTGCTAGATCAGTCTCAAACCAAGCCCCACTATCTCCTCTAACAGATCATAAGCATAGAATCAAAGATTTGTTCATAAAGGTATAAACCCTAAACCTAAAATGTGATTATCGATCCTCTGTTAAAAGTTGTGTTTAAATGTTAAAATATGTTCTATGTAGTGTATAATGATGATCTGGGTTGATAGATGTTAGATCCATAACATCTATAGGCTCGGATTTGATGATTTACAAAATCTGGAAAAAGTTTAAACTGTGGTCTGACAACGAATGTCAGACCTCATAGATCTCATTCTGTTTATGTTTCTGTATGATTAAATGTTGGTATTGGTAGTATGTTGTAAGGTATGTGATCTGGAAGTGGAATCACAGTCATTAAATGTTCAGATTTTATTTTATTGATGGTCAAAAGTCGTTGAATTGGCCACGATGGATTTTTCCGGGTAACCTGTAAAGCGCTTGAAAAGGCCTCGACAACGTATTCAAGCAAATTAGATGCGTCGGTGTTTTGTTGTTTTGATTCTGTTGTTGTAACTAAGTTTTATATTGGTAGATGAACTATATATTCATGTTAATATAACACCTAAACATCATATATGTTGGATTTGGTGGACGGTCAAACGAGGCAGTATGATCACGAAAGCAGTTTTATGGGTAACCTAGAAAATTTATGAACGCAATATTCGTGAGTGTAGGCCAAACTTATATATCTTGTTGTGATGTTGTTATCATGATTTTAAGTATTATATCTCTTCACTTGCATGTTGGCTACTCACTGCAAGCATTAAAGCACAAAAACATTACACTTGATCATGAAGTTGTAGAAGCTCAAAGTAGGCCGGTCAGATTGTTCTTCATTTCGGGCAACCCGAATAAAGAAAACGACTCATAAAACCACTTTGGACGATCAGATCTCCTTGGTTATGTGTTGTATGATCATGTTTGTTGTTGGATCATGTAGTCTTACACTAGCACTACAAGATCTAACTAACAACATGCCCAGAAACTTTAAGATCTAAGATCTATGCTTAGTCAAACATGTTATCTCGAAAATTGACTTTGAAGGCTCAAGAACACAATAGGCTACACTTTCTGTCGCTAAAGGCATATAACGACAGTTTTATTAAATTAAATTAATTAAATTTTCAAAAATTATTTAAAAATAAAAATTAATTTCCTAAAATTACAAAAATAATTTTAAAAATTATTTGAAGTTATAAAAATTAACTTTTAATAATTTGGCATATTTTTCATAAATATTAGTATTTATTTGAATATTATTTGTAATTAGTTTATTTAATAAATAAATTAAATAAATTAACTAAAAATGATTTTATTATATTAAAATTATTTTAAATAATAATAAGGTATTTAAAAATATTTTAAGTTATAAAATATAACTTTTAATATTTTAAAGTAAATTTCATTAATTATATAATATTAATGATAGTAGATTTATTTTAAATAAATTAGTTTAAAAATGATTTTAATATAAGAAAAATCATTTTAAATGAAAATAAATAGTTTAAAAATATTTTAAGTTATAAAATATAACTTTTAATATTTAAAGGTAAATTTCATTAATAATTAAATATTAATTATATTAATTTAATATTAATGATATTAAATTTATTCAATATTTATATTAAATAAATAATTTAAAAATGGTTTTATTAATTTAAAAATAATTTTAAAAAGGATAAAATGAATTAAAATATTTTAAGTTATAATTAGTGACTTTTAATATTTTGATAATTAGTACATTAAAATTTAATATTAATGGTAATTATTTAAAGATGATTTTAATTGTTTTAAAAATCATTTAAGGGTAATGTTAATACTTTAGAAATATTTTGAGTTATTATAAATAACTTTAATATTTTAGCAATGGTTTCATTAATAGTTTAATAATAATTAAATATTAATGATAATAGAATTATTTATTATTTAAAAATGATTCCGGCGTTTGAAAAATCATGATAAATTATATTAATTATTTAAAAATTATTATAAGGCTATGAAAAATAATATGACTGATACTTAAAATATCTAAACGAATATTGAACTACATAATAGAGTTTTAGACTCGATATTTACCCGATAAAGTCGTCGGTACACCGAAATATTTCAGAAATTGATCGGAACTTAGATAATTTGACTTAATAAGTGTTTGTTTGTGATTCAATGACTGCTAAACCTATGTGACAATGTGATTAAGTAATGTCGATCGCAAGTGAGTAGCAAAGATCTTTATGTGTTATGATATAATATTCTAATCGAACGAATGATCTTATTAATGATAAGTTGCTATATAAAAGATAAAACTAAGTTGCGTATTGTAAGTAGTAGCTCGGGAAAGTATCCTACCTTTATATTTATTTTATGTAATGGACATAAGTAAGAAAGTTTCAGAATTATATTATTATTGTGCCAGATTATTAACCCTATTGTTATATATATTATATCATGATCATTGTTTATCAACATAGTATTATATTATAAATCAAATATATATTTATTCTGTTCGTTAATTTCTATTTATGGTTATACAAGTGTCCTCACTTGGATAATCATTGTATTTAATCACATGTTGATACACATTTATAAATTTCCAGTAAGTATATGTTAACCTAAAAGCCGTCTAAGCTAATTGATTTGACTAGACACAAACTTATAGATTATAGTTGAACAAGATAAAACCTTACTATTATCCAACCGAATTGTTTTGGTTTGGAATCCCGACTAAGTATGAACATCTCGTACATGAGAAAACTTTTTGTGCGCCAAAGGCGGATAGATGAACGATAATATAGTTCTTGCATGTAGTATTGATCAATACAGGGCATAACGGGCTGATCACCCCCCATGCCCGTAAGTTATGACGATTTGCAGATGAAGTTCTGTTTAACCTTTTCAAAAATAGAAAACAATGTTCATAGTCTGTCGACTAAACCTCCAGTTATAGTCAGTACGTAGTTTCAAAATTTTGATATATAATTAATATATTATTATTCGTTCAGTTTACTTCACAACTATTAATTCGTTGTAGAAGTGTCGTACAAAGAAAATATTTAATCCTTTCAACTAATATTTAGAATTGTTATTACTTGTTGGGAACCCAAATGTTCATCCTTACTTTAAATTTAAATGTTTTCAGTTAAGTGTGATGATCAGCCAGAAAGCTCTGCCAGGAACAAAGGAAAAAGAAAGGTTGCAAAATAAGTTGGTGATATACTATGTAATAGTTTGACTCTATTAAGATAAGAATGATATATATATTATGTATCATGTAATGAATGTTTAAAGGTCGCGTACCTGGGATTCAGACTCTGATGTATGTAAATTAAGTTTGATATTCATATTATTGTTATTATTATTAGTATTATTCTGCTCATAGAAATGGTATCGTAAAGCACCGAGTTCGGGTTTCAAGTACCTGAATTTGGGGGTGTTACATGTGGTTTGTGATCTAGAAGTGTAATAACAGCCATTACATGTCTAGGTTTCATTTTATTCTTGGTCAAAACCCATTGGCCGAGCATGACCAGGAGTTTCTGGGCAACCCAAAAACTCATTTTCAGTGCCTGACATGATTTTGTTAGCCCAAGATTTGTCAGGTGTTATGTTTTTTTTGATGATGTTGTTATATCTAGATTTTAGCATGTATTATGTACTATAGATCCATGGTTTTAGATACTTTAAAACATCAAAAAGGATCGGTGTAGTGGATGGTCAAACTAGACCATCCGATCACGATTTGCATTTTCTGGAAAACCCATAAATTGTATGAACTAGCTCTCTGATTAGGTTTAATCGAGCTAAATCTGGAATATGTGATGTATTCGGACTGTTCTGTTGATATAAAAATGTTCTATGATATGAGTTCTACATGTGTGGACCGACAAAACACTTAACTAATTATCGGAACCTAGATTAAATCGAGCAAGAAGGTAGGCACTCGAACTACCTGAGTTTTTGGGTTACCCAGAAAACCCAGGAACGCTCTGACAACAAATTTAAAGAGGCAGATCTTCATGATGTGTTGATATATGACCTAGATATTGGTTGATAATTGTAGTGTTGTATACCTACTACAAGATCAATGTTTAAACAGGCCCAGAAACATGATAATCGGAGAATTAATCGTGGTCAAACCAGGCATGTTGTTAAGTACCATTGTCGGTGTTCTTGAGCTCAAGAACACAAGAGGATTATAAAGCGTCGCTATAGGCTACAAATGACGGTTTCTATTATTTTATTTTCGAATTTACGAAAAATGATTAAAATTGAAAATAAATTCTAAAAATTATAAAAATAGTTTTAAAATTATTTTAAATTATGAAAATAACTTTTCATAATTTGGGATATTTTTCATTAATAATTATAATTAGTTAAATATTAATGGTATTTAATTTATTTAATTGTATATTAAATAAATTAGAGAAAAATTATTTTATATTATAAAAATCATTTTAAATGGGAATAAAGTGTTAGAAAATATTTTTGAGTTATAAAATGTAACTTTTAATATTTTGTGATGAATTTCATTAATTAATTAATTTTAATGATAATTAATTTAAAAGTTATAAAAATATTTTGATATTTTTCATGAAAATTATTAATATTTTAATATTAATGATATTAGATTGATTTAATATTTATATTAAATAAATTAGTTTAAAAATGATTTTAATATTAGAAAAAATCATTTTAAATAAAAATAATGAGTTTAAAAATATTTTAAGTTATAAAATATAACTTTCAATATTTAAAGGTAAATTTCATTAATAATTTAATATTAATGATATTAGAGTTATTTAAAATTATATTAAATATATTAGTTTTAAAATGACTTTAATATTATAAAATAATTTTAAATGAAGCTAAGGTTTTTAAAAATATTTTAAGTTATAAAATCTAACTTTCAATATTTAAAGGTAAATTTCATTAATAATTTGATATTAAATGATATTGGATTTATTTAATAATTATATTAAATAAATAGTTTAAAAATGGTTTTATTAATTTAAAATTATTTAAAAAGAATATAATGGGTTTAAAAATATTTGAAGTTATAATAAATGACTTTTAATATTTTGATGAATAATATATTAATATTTAAATATTAATGATAATTAATTAAAATGATTTTAAATGTTTTAAAAATCATTTAAGGGTAATATTAATACTTTAAAAGTATTTTTGAGTTATTATAAATAACTTTAATATTTTGGCAATGGTTTCATTAATAATTTAATATTAATCAAATATTAATGATAATAGAATTATTTAATATTTAAATCATTTTATAATGATTTCGGGGTTTTTGAAAAATCATGATAAATTATAATAATTATTTAAAAATTATTATAAGGCGATGAAAAATAATATGACCGATATTTAAATTATTTAAGCTACAGATAGAGTTTTAGACTCGATAATTACCCGATAAAGTCGTCGTTACACCGAAATGTTTTAGAAATTGATATGGACTTAGATAGTTTGACTGTATTAATGTTTGTTTATGAACCAATGACTGATATAATTATGTGACAATGTGATTAGGTTATGTACTGACTGTAAATAGCATTACTATGTGTTATAGTATGTTATTCTATTCGAACGAATGATCTTATTAATGACAAGTCTTGTTATAAAAATTAAAAGTAAGTTGCATAACTGTAAACAGCATACCAGGTAAGTAACCTATCTTTGCATTTACTTTATGCAATGGACATGCGTAAGCGAATATCGGGTGTAAGACCTCGAATTTTATGAAATAAAAGAATTCAATTTTCTTATAATTATTATTTTATTTCGTAAATGGTTAAATTGAGAAAAGGTTAAAGTTAAGGGTGATATTTGAAAATTTTGCAAAGTAAGCAAGTTGTCATAAAATATTTAATTGGTCGGGGAATATTTGTTTTAACAGGGAATATTCGTACGACGGCACAATCATTGGTAGACCCCACAACGGACGTACTGTCGTAGTTAGCAAACAACTGAAATATTTTTAAAAATAACGACGAAAGTTTTACCGTTAAACTGTTGAATTACCCGGTGGTAAAAGTACAATAATACGTGTGGTTGCATAGTAGCACACGGAATTAATTATTAATGCTTACAAGAGAAGTCACTCAGTTATACTCAATTAGTGCTACAGTATTTGCTGCATAATATCTCTCATATTATTAATTCAATTATTGTCACAGTATCATCTGTATAATATCTTATATTATTAAATCAATAATTGAGATGACAAAGTTATTTATATTATTAATTGCAATATTGATAATGTCTAGAAAGTTCTGTCAAGGAGAGGTTTGGTCACCTAATTGTGCACCAATAGGGAGAAATCCTTATCAGAAAGCCCCCTTTTTTTTCTGGGAATGATCTGGTTGTTAAATATTGTGAGTTATAATATTAATGATGAATAAGTTCGTGTTGATTAAAGATGAAATTGATATTTCCATTGTGTTGGGATTATTAGTGTTAGTGGAAATCAACATCTATTTCTATTATAATGGATGTCTGGAGGTTATATTGACCAATCGAATAATTAATTGGATAAATGAGCAATTAATTGCTATTAATTCACATGCTTATAACTATTTGTTCACATGTGTGTACTATTGATTCACATGCATATACTATTAGGGGAGGTGGTGCAAGATTGATAATACTTGCATGAATAAATTAAAAATGGAGGTATAGATGAAGGTATTATACTGTAATTATTTTTTTCACATGATTGTACTATTGATTCACAAGATGTACTATTACGGGAGGTGGTGCAAGTTTGATAATACTTGCAGGACTAAATTAAAAATGAAGGAAAAGAGATGAAGGTATTATATATACTGTAATATTTCGAGCCCCAAAGCGTGCAATTATCGAAACTATGTTTTCCTATTAATAGAAGCTCATTCTTATTTCATTCTCACCAATTCACAAACTCACAAGAGCAATTATAGAAAGAGAAGCTATAGAGAGAGAAGCTTTAGAGAGAAAGTAGAAGAGAAGTCTTATACCTCACTATTCCAGTATCCAGTCTTCTTCTGAGGTAAGGGATATTATTTTTTTCAGTATTCATATGAATATTATTGTCTTCCATACTCTGTAGTATGTGAGTAATATTATTTCATCTCGTATTCCTGATTATACCCTCATTTTGTTAAAGTATTGCTTCTATACTCCGTGAAATTAATAGAATATCCTTGAAATTTGCGCTTCATCTAGTATCGTTTCACAAGGATATTTTCTGCACATTCTTGTTAAATTTTAAGCTTTTCATGTCGGAGTACTGTCCATGAGTAGTATTCATTTTTATGGTACTATTCACAAAGTACTATTGACGAGGTACTATTCATAAAGTACTATTCATGAGTACTATTCACAAAGTACTATTCATGGGGTACTATTCCCGAAGTACTATTCATGGGGTACTATTCACTCAGGTACTATTCACCCGAGGAATTATTCATGACAAAAATTGATTTCTTTGTTGTCCAAATTATTTTTGATACAATATTATTCTTGATATTTACTCCACAGAGCAGTATCATGTTGACAATTTGGACATTGTTGAATTCTGGATAAATGAAGTTATAAATCTTTAAAAATTTATCCTTTGCTTTCTTTTAATTGAATTGTTATATCATTGTCATCATCTTCATGCTTATATTATGATAAAAGTCATTTGTGGCTTACGTGCATAGATGTACTATTGATTGGTATGATTATGACCAGGGATCATGCGGTAGAATCATGACCCGTAATGTTATAAATGATGTGGTAAAAGTCCTCATTGGCCTGTAGTGCATAGATGGACAGTTGTTGGTATGATTATAACCAGAGATTATTCGGTATAATTATGACCATTGATGATTACATGAATATCCCTGGCCCGTAGTGCAGGGATGATTCGATGATGTGGTTTATTTATTAAGCTGAGTCTCAGCGATAAAATTGATGATTAACTTTTTAAATCATAGAAGATAATAGATATCATGCTCTACTTGAATCTTCTAATGGATTGCTTGTTCCATTGCAGTTAAACTTGATGTTTATTATATTTTATCAGTTTAACACTGTTGAAGGCTGACGATAATTTATTCTGCATTATCTTAGTCATAATATTTCTTACTGGGCTAGTTGAGCTCACCCTTTGTTTAGTTGTTCTCTTCAGGAAATAAGAATATAGCTGGGACTAGTCGGAGAACAGAGTGACGGTCCAGATGTTTGCATTAGTAGTCCTCACTATTCAGTGAAATAGTGTGATAATAATTGTAATGAGGAATTTATTTGAGTTTGGATACTCTCTACGAGACATTATCCATGTTGAAACTCTCAGCTACATTTTGTCGTAATGTATAAAAGAAGTTTGTATTTAAATTCTGTACCATGTATTTGGCTACTCAAGATGGGTGATGTATGCCTATTTTTGGGGGCCTCACAGTTGGTATCAAAGCTTAGGGATATGATCTTGGCTGAGATGTGAGACATGAACTAGGAGGGGAGAGACGGGGAATTCCTTCGCTAGTATGAGCTAATTAAGTTTATTTGGTATTTAATTGGTTGGTCAGAGTATAGGGATAATATGTGACATGCAAATTATCCCTTATTTTGTGGCAGTATTTAAAAATGACATCTAAAAATGTTGAGATCAGCAATGAAGCACATGAGAGCGTTGAGTCACCAACGATTAATACCCAAGATAATGTGCAACAGGAAGATAATAATCCTCAGGTAAACAACAACACCGATCAAATGATGAACGATGGGATGTTCAGAGGCTTTATGCAATTCATGCAACATCAGGCAATAGAGACTCCTGTTCAAAATGCAGGTGGAGACACTGGCAACTCTCGGATGGTCACCGCTAAGTAGTTCAAGGAGATGGGACCACCAGAGTTTTTGGGAGAGCCAAAACCACTTAAGGCGGAGACGTGGATAAAGCAGATCACGAAGATATTTGATATCTTGGGATGCTCCGAGGAGCAAAAGGTTCCCTTTGCCACCTTCATGTTGCAAGGAGAGGCGATTCTTGGTGGGAATCGAAAAGCGATACTCGATCTGCCGCATTGAAGATGTCTTGGGAGAAGTTCCAAGAACTATTCAATGACAAGTACTTTCCCGAAAGTATTCGTCACATGAAGGAGGTGGAGTTTATCAAGTTGGAGAAAAACAATATGACCGTGTCGCATTACGAGGCTAAGTTTGCCGACTTATCCTGGTTCGCATTCCATTTGGCTGATAATGAGGAGATAATGACATGAATGTTTCTACGAGGTTTGAGACCCAAAATACGTCAATACCTCATTTCTCATAAATTGTGTTTGTATTCAGATGTTGTGAATAGGGCTCAGTTATTGGAGCACGATAATGAGCCAGCCCAACCAAAAGATAATGATCAACAACATGATAATAATCGTACCAGTGGCAATGACCATCGGAACAATGATAACCATCGTGGAGGAAATTATCATGCCAGAAATGGTAACTACTTCTGTGGTAATCATGACCAAGATAATAGAAGAAATGATTCTAATGGAAAATTCAAGAAGAGAAGATTTAACGATGATGGGAAGACGTCGGCAGCAGCACCAGCAATAAATTCTAGGGGGGAGAACGACCGCCAGTTAGATGCTATAGATGCGAAGAGGAGGGACACATAAGTTTAAATTGTTCACAGCCTTCCAAGGTATGTTTTAGTTGTGGAAAAAACGGTCACATAGCACGATTTTGTCCTGTAGCAAAATCAAGTCCAGTGGGGACGGTGGCACCAAAGGCAGATACAAACAAAACAAAGTCGGTGGTTTTAGGAAGAGCGTTTTTCGTGACTTCTCAAAAAGCGAGTAACCCAAACGAAGTTAACACGGGTTAGTTAATTATAAATTCTTGCGAAGTCTATACCTTATTAGATACCGGTTCTACCCATACTTTTATTTCTCCTACTTGCACTCAATGTTTAAATTTAACTCCGGAGAAATTAAACTTTGACTTTTCTGTTGAAACTCCATTAGGAGAAACCTTCATTACATGTGCTATCCAAGTCTTAGATGAGAGTCACAGTTTTGAATGATATTTCTATCGTTAAAAAATTTCCTGACGTATTCCCTAAAGAACTTCCCGGCCTACCCCCAGAGCGTGAAATCGAATTTTGTATCGACCTTGAATCCGATACAAAACCCTCAAAAATTTCTTCACCCAGAATGAACTTAACATGCGCTAAAGACGTTGACTTGAGCTGTTGAAGGATTACCATTATACAATTCAATACCATCTTAGAAAAGCGAACGTGGTAGCTGACGTGTTGAGTAGAAGAATATCATTTGCATTTACGAGTGCGATATTGTTAACACGAAGAACCATCTCGTACGACTTACAAAAGATGGAGATAGAGATAAAGACTCCAAGAACCTACGTGAAGATAACGAATATACGATTAAAAACGACTTTAATCGATAAAGTTAAAGTCGATCAAGCTAAAGACTCAGAGCTGATGAATGTGAAGAAGAAGGTTCAATAGGGCGTTATTCTAGAAGCAAGAATTGATGAAGAGAGGAAATCTCAACCCTCGATTTATTGGCCCATTTGAAATCCTCGATCGAGTAGGAACTGTGGCTTATAAACTCGCTTTACCGCCAAGTATGTCTCCTGTTCATAACATTTTTCACGTATTGATGTTACGTAAATATATGGACGACCTGAACCACATTATTGAATTAGAACTAGACTGTAAGACCCCGAATTATATGAAATGAAAGTATCTAATTTTCTTATAATTATTATTCTATTTAATAAATGGTTAAATTGATAAAAGGTTAAAGTTAAGGGTAATATTTGAAAATTTTGAAAAGTAAGCAAGTTGATATAAAATATTCGTTGTGTCGGGGAATATTCGATTGGTCGGAGAATATTTGTTTTAACAGGGAATATTCGTACGACGATACAATCATTGGTGGACCCCACAACGAAAGTATTGTCATAGTTAGAAAACGACAGAAATATCTTTTTATAAAAATAATGGCGAAAGTTTTACCGTTAACTATTGAATTACCCGGTGGTAAAAGTATAGTAATACGCGTGGTTCCATAGTAGCACACGATATTGATTATTAATGCTTACGTAAGAAGCCACTCAGTTTACTAAATTATTGCTACAGTAATTTTTGCATAGTATCTCACGTTATTTGATTCAATTATTGTCACAGTATCATCTGCATAATATTTTATATTATTAAATCAATAATTGAGACAACAAAGTTATTCATATTATTATTTGCAATATTGACAATGTTTAGAAAGTTCTGTCAATGAGAGTTTTGGTCACCTAATTGCGCGCCAATAGGGAGAAATCCTTATTGGAAAGCCCCCTCTTTCCTGGGAATGATCTGGTTGTTAAATATTGTGAGTTATAATATTAGTGATGAATAATTGTTGAAGTATTAAGAATGTGTTTATTGAAGATAAGTGAATTACAAAAGTTAGAGGGGAATATTGCAAACTATAGGGGTACCAAAGTGTAATAAGTTAAATTAATCTAGACCATTGGTGGTGGTTTTAATAGTAAATCAATCTGGACCATTGATGGTGGTTTTAATAGTAAATCAACTGGACGAAATCGGTGGTGGTTTTAATAGTAAATCAATACGGATAAAATCGGTGGTGGTTTTAATAGTAAATCAATCGGACCATTGATGGTGGTTTTAAAAGTAATCAATCCGGACCGTTGGTGGTGGTTTTAAAAGTAAATCAATCTGACCGCGTTGGTTGTGGTTTTAATAGTAATCAATATGGATCGTCTCGTTCTAATAGTAAATTAACTGACCGTTCGTGAATAAGTTACTATTTAGTCCATTCTCCTATAAATAGAAGCTTAATTCTTCTTTCATTCTCACCAATTTACTGAGATTCAAAAGAGACACTATAGAGAGAAAAACTATAGAGAGCAAGAAGAAGAGTATTATGCTACTTCACTATTGCAGTATCCAGCCTTCTACTAAGGTAATAGGTATTATTTCTTTCGTATTCATAAGGAATACTACTTTTCGTATTCATCCTTTAATATGTCAGAATAACCTGTCTATGCGGATTACGTACCATATGACGGGTGAAAATCCATTTGCAGGTTCGTATGTTACTTCTTTTCATATTCTTAAATCTAAACTTACTATGGTAAGTATTGCTTCTATAATCCCTAAAATTAGTGGGATATCCTTGAAGTTTTGCGCTTCATCCAGTATCGTTTAATTGGAATATTGATCTGAACTTTCTTATTAAATATCAATATTTTCACCCGGGGTACTATTCACGGGTTACTATTCACCCAATTACTATTCACTATAATATTATTCACTCGGGTATTCGGGGCACTTTTCATGTCGGGGTACTATTCACCCAATTACTATTCACTTAAATATTATTCACTCGGGTATTCGGGATACTTTTTATGTCGGGATACTATTCACTCGGGTACTATTCATCCGTAGTACTATTCACGATAAAAATTGATTTCTTTTCTGTCCAAGATTATTTTGATACATGAATATTAATCTTGAATTTTACTCCACAAAGCAGTATCATGTTAACAATTTGGATATTTGTAAACTCCGGATAAATTTAAAGTCTTTAATATTTATCCTTGATCTCGTTTGATTGAATTCTTATATCATTGTCATTGTCCTCATGCTTATATTGTGATGAAAGTCATCTTTGGCTTACGTGCATAGATGAACTATTGATTGATATGATTATGACCAGGGGTTGTTCGGTATAATCATGACCATTGATGATTACATGAATATCCTTGGCCTATAGTGCAGGGATGATTCGATTATGTGGTTTATTTATTTAGCTAAGTCTCAGCGATAAAGTTGATGAAAACCTTTTTAAATCATAGAAGATAGTAGATATCATGCTCTACTTGACTCTTCTAATGGATTGCTTATTCCGCTGCAGTTAAACTTGTTGTCGATTATATTCTATCAGTTTAACATTGTTGAAGGCTAATGATAACTTATTCTGCATTATCTTAGTCATAATATTTCTTACTGGGCTAGTTGAGCTCACCCTTTTACTTCCATTGTTCTCTTCAGGAAATGAGAACGTAGCCGGAACTAGTCAGGGAACAAAGTGATGGTCCGAGATGACTGTTTTAGTAATCCTCACTATTTAGTGTGATAATAAATGTAATGAGGATTGAATTTGAGTTTGGATACTGTCTATGAGACAATATTCGTGTAAAAACTCTCAGCTCTGGTTGTATAATTAAGTTTGTATTTGTATTATATACCATGTATTTGGCGACCCAAGATGGGTGATGTATACCTATTTTGGGGGCGTCACATAGACGAGATAGCAGAAGATTTAATGTATGAGGAGATACGTGTTAAAATCTTGGATAAGAAGGATCATATTTGATACTCAAAGGTTATACATCAAGAGTAAGAATCTGACGAAGTATCATCACCTCTTCGGCATACCAGGTACGTACGTAAATTTCGAGGGCAAAATTTCATAAGGAGGGGAGATTGTAAGACCCCGAATTTTATGAAATAAAAGTATTCAATTTTCTTATAATTATTATTTTATTTCGTAAATGGTTAAATTGAAAAAAGGTTAAAGTTAAGGGTGATATTAGAAAATTTTCCAAAGTAAGCAAGTTATCATAAAATATTCAATTGGTCGGGGAATATTCATTTTTACAGGGAATAATCGTACTACGGCACAATCATTGGTGGACCCCACAACGGAGGTACTGTCGTAGTTAGAAAACGACTGAAATATTTTTAAAAATAACGACGAAAGTTTTACCGTTAAACTGTTGAACTACCCGGTGGTAAAAGTACAGTAATACGCATGGTTGCATAGTAGCACATGGAATTGATTATTAATGCTTACATGAGAAGTCACTCAGCTATACTCAATTATTTCTACAGTAGTTACTGCATAATATCTCTCATATTATTGATTCAATTATTGTCACAGTATAATCTGCATAATCTATCTAATAAAATAGAAATGATTTTGAATTTCCCGCTCACTCAATAAATCATCTAGGCCGTCCAAAGTTTGGAATAAATCCCACTGTCCATACAGTGCCGGAGGCACGAGACACATCTAGTATCTTATATTATTAAATCAATAATTGAGATGACAAAGTTATTTATATTATTAATTGCAATATTGACAATGTCTAGAAAGTTCTGTCAAGGAGAGGTTTGGTCACCTAATTGCGCTAATAGAGAGATATCCTTATCGGAAAGCCCCCTTTTTCCTGGGAATGATCTGGTTATTAAATATTGCGAGTTATAATATTAATGATGAATAAGTTCGTGTTGATTAAAGATAAAATTGATATTTCCATTGTGTTGGGATTATTAGTGTTAGTGGAAATCGACATCTATTTCAATTATAATGGATGTCTGGAGGTTATATTGACCAATCGGGTAATTAATCGAATAAATGAGCAATTAATTGCTATTAATTCACATGCTTATAACTATTTGTTCAAATGTGTGTACTATTGATTCACATGCATGTACTATTAGGGGAGGTTGAAATAACCCGGGTTAAATCCAAAGTCTGGAACAAATCTCGGGTTAAATCTCAAGTCCGAATCGAATCAAATCCATCAAAATAAGGCCTCAAACTACTAGTCCGATAATATCTTCTTGGGTCATCTTAACCCACTATAGGCTCCCAAAAGGTCATGACTTGAAGGTACTATTGGTAGTAGCTTATTTCCTTATATGCAGAAAATTTTTTCCCCTATCTTTCGATATGGGACTGGGGTGTTTTAACCGATCACACACACGGTCCAAAGATCTTTGCCTCTCTAGCCATTGTGGGATAATACCGGCTGGCTTTGTGTCTCCACCTCCGGACCTCCATCTCTCCATTGTGGGATAATACCACCAGCCTTCGTGTCCCCACCTCCCAGAATCTGGTCGGATGACCCAGGCAGAGCTTTCGAGAGTCGGCTTTGATACCATATGAAATAACCCGGGTCAAATCCCAAGTCCGAATCGAATCAAATCCATCAAAATAAGGCCTCAAACTACTAGCCCAATAGTATCTTCTTGGGTCATCTTAGCCCACCACAAGCTCCCAAAAGGTCATTATTTGAAGGTACTATTAGTAGTAACTTATTTCCTTATATGCAGACAAATATTTCCCCTATCTTTCGATGTGGGACTGGGGTGTAACAGAGGTGGTGCAAGATTGTTAATACTTGCATGACTAAATTAAAATGGAGGTATAGATGAAGGTACTATATTGTAATTATTGTTTTCACATGATTGTACTATTGATTCACATGATTGTACTATTGATTCACAAGATGTACTATAAGGGGAGGTGGTGCAAGTTTGATAATACTTGCAGTATTCATAGGAATAATATTATCTTCCATACTCTGTAGTATGTGAGTAATATTATTTCATCTCGTATTCCTGATTATACCCTCATTTTGTTAAAGTATTGCTTCTATACTCCGTGAAATTAGTAGAATATCCTTGAAATTTGTGCTTCATCTAGTATCGTTTCACAAGGATATTTTTTACACATTCTTGTTAAATTTTAAGCTTTTCATGTCGGAGTACTGTCAATGAGTAGTATTTATTTTTATGGTACTATTCACACAGTACTATCCACGAGGTACTATTCATAAAGTACTATTCATGGGTACTATTCACAAAGTACTATTCATGAGTACTATTCACGAAGTACTATTCATGGGGTACTATTCCCGAAGTACAATTCATGAGGTACTATTCACTTGGGTACTATTCACCTGGGGAATTATTCATGACAAAAATTGATTTCTTTGTTGTCCAAATCATTTTTGATACAATATTATTCTTGAATTTTACTCTACAAAGCAGTATCATATTGACAATTTGGACATTATTAAATTCTGGATAAAGTAAGTTATAAATCTATAAAAATTTATCATTTGCTTTCTTTTAATTGAATTCTTATATCATTGTCATCATCCTCATGCTTATATTATGATAAAAGTCATATGTGGCTTACGTGCATAGATGTACTATTGATTGGTATGATTATGACTAGGGATCATGCGGTATAATCATGACCCGTAATGTTACAAATGATGTGGTAAAAGTCCTCATTGGTCTGTAATGCATTGATGGACAGTTGTTGGTATGATTATAACCAGAGATTATTCGGTATAATCATTACCATTGATGATTACATGAATATCCCTAGCCCGTAGTGCAGGGGTGATTCGATGATGTGGTTTATTTATTAAAGTTTGAGTCTCAAATGATAAAATTGATGATTAACTTTTTAAATCATAGAAGATAGTAGATATCATGCTCTACTTGACTCTTCTAATGGATTGCTTGTTCACCGCAGATTAAACTTGATGTTTATTATATTTTATCAGTTTAACACTGTTGAAGGCTAACGATAATTTATTCTGCATTATCTTAGTCATAATATTTCTTACTGGGCTAGTTAAGCTCACCCTTTGTTTCATAGTTCTCTTCAGAAAATGAGAATATAGTTGGGACTAGTCGGGGAACAAAGTGACGGTTCAGATGTTTGCATTAGTAGTCCTCACTATTCAGTGAAATAGTGCGATAATAATTGTAATGAGGAATTTATTTGAGTTTGGATACTCTCTACGAGACATTATCTGTGTTGAAACTCTCAGCTATGTTTTGCCATAATGTATAAAAGAAGTTTGTATTTAAATTCTGTACCATGTATTTGGCGACTCAAGATGGGTGATGTATACCTATTTTTGGGGGCGTCACATCGGGACTATTCTTTTTCATTGTTCATATATCTTAACCTTTGTATATACTTATGCAATGATTTTGTAAAAGTAAGTTATTAAATTATAATATGTTGTACAAGTTCTCTAAGTCTGTTATTATAGATCAAGATATATATATTATGTTCGTTAATTTCTAAGCATGGTTATACAAGTGACCACACTTGGATAATTATTGTATTTAATCACATGTTGATACATAATTGCGTTGATTTTCGGTATGCATACATTAATTAAAAGTCGTCTAAGCTATTTAGCCCAGCTAGACACCGATTTAGAAATATCTTTGAACATGATAGAACTTAATTATGTCCAATCAAATTGTTTTGATTCGGATTCCCGACTAAGTATGAACATCCCGAACATGTGAAAACTTTTGTGCACCTAAGGTGGATAAAATGAACGATAATATAGTTCTTGCATGTAGTATTGATCAATACAGGGCACATTGGGATGATCACTCTCGCGCCCATAAGTTATGATGGTTTGTAGATGAAGTTCTGCTAAACCTTATCGAAAATTGAAAACAAAGTTCATAGTCTGTCGACTACTCTCCATTTATAGTCAATACGTAGTTTCAAAAATTTGATATAGAATTGTTATGTTGTTATTATTGATTTAGCTTACTTCACAACTGCTGATTCGTTGTAGAAGTGTCATTCAAAGAAAACATTTAATCATTTCAGCTAATATTTATTTTTGCCATTACTTGTTGGGCAATCAAATGCTCATCCTTGCTTTAAATTTAAATATTTTCAGCTAGGCGTGATCAATCGGAAGGTTCAGGCCAGGACAAGGGAAAGGAAAGCAAATAGAATAAACTTATGCTATATTATGTAATAGTTTGACTTTATCATGATAATGATATCTGTTAGAGTTTATGCCCTAAAGGCCAATTATTTGATATAATTGCTTAACGTTTTGATATTATATTTGATTGAATAAATATACGATTTTATTATGGTTTTATTTACTGCGTAATATAATTGTTAACATAATAAAATTCCTTAGAATAGTGATACAAATTATATAGTTTCAAGTATGTGACTTGAACATGAGATTATATAATTACAATTAGTATCATTGTTCTTAAATGTCCCTAGTCGAGTATCATTGTTGATGGGACAACAATGATGCATTGAGACTAGTATGTGGATTGACGGATGACCAAATCTCATTGGTCATAAATATATGAGATATTAAGTCAATGCATTGGTACATGTTAGAAAAGCGATGTCTTTGGGCGGACCCACCATGAGAATTCTATATGGAGCATTATGCGAAGTGTCATTAGCAATTCTCATAGTGACAATGATGTAATGGTCCTCCGACCTAAAATCACTATATTACTACACGAGAATTTATATACTTTGATATCATCAAATGTCACCTTTAATAGGGTGGACTATAAAGGTGATTATTGGGTTCATCATGAATCGTGTGAGAAATATGAGTGATCCAGATGGAATTTAACCATCCTATATATTATGGGTGATATCCATAGGCCTCTTGATTGAGTAGAACTATGAAATGCATGGCCATGCTCAAATAGTGATTTGTTTCATATAGTCTACTCATTGATCAAGAAAACTCAGATTAAATTATGAAGAGTATGACATATTCCATGACTCGAGTTTAATCTAGGATGTCAAGGTTAAAAGGATTAAATTACATTGAAACATTGGTCACGAAAAGGTTGCATCGAATCATCGATCTTATTATTACTTGGGTAGCAGTGATGCATTACTAGATGTCGCTCACTGTTTATAATTTTATAATATGATTTTAAAATTATTGCCAACGTAATAATAACCTATAGGGTCACACACAAAAGAACGTAATTAAATGGAAATTAAATTAAATTGTAAAGATTTAAATATATCAATATGATTGATAGAATTTTAAATTACGAATTTAAATTAATAGGATAATTTATATATAGGTATATTAATTAAGTAAGACTTAATTAAGATATATATAAATTCAGATTTTAATAATATTAGGTTTTTGATTAATTCCTCATAACTGCTATATATATGATATATATCAGTCACTTTAGGTTTTACGTCAAAATACAAAACTCTAGCCGCTCTTAGAGAGAGACTAGAGAAAACAGCTTCGAAAATCCTCATCCTTGATGACTAGTACCGCGGTTCCTTCTTCTGCAGATCGTAGGACGATTCGCGGAGCGTTTGTGTGGATACCATAGAGACGCAGCTCGTTTGGATTGTGTTGGAGATTCGATCGTATCAATTCCAGTTTCTTAATCGGTATAATTTCTAACCTCTGAATTAATTGAATTTTTTGCATGGATCCTGTTTTAGGGTTTCGAAAATTACTTTAAAAATTTTATTTCCGTTGTGCGTTTCTGTGCCGAAACCCCAATAGTGGTATTAGAGCTACTTGCGAAAAGATTAATTCAGATTACGTGTTTTAATTGTATTCGATATATATGATATATGATGATGCATGTTTACCGATATGAAATTGAATATATGATATTACATTTATGTGTATTACGGTAATATATATGATGATCTTTATTAATCATATCTTTAATCGATTGGAATAACAATATAAGCTGTTCTAATCGGATGAGAAGCATGAAGAATTGTTTTAATATGATTAATCGAAACTTGACATATATGATAAATTGCAGGTGTCTTGTTATTCGTTTTAATATGATTAAATCAAGCGGACATATATGATTTGTTATTATGGGTGTTTTGGTGGATTAAAATGTATGATTACAAAAGCTATTTGAGGAGATTCGTATGGAAAAATTAATGATAATGATCGGTCGGTAGGACCACCGCCCTTGGGAGAGACCCCCCTTGGACCCCGTCGTGGCCTTACGATGGTCGTGTCCCCTATATATGTTATATATAGTTTTCTTTAATCATATATAAATTGTTATGTGCTTATTGTGATATGCATGGTGCACAGTTATGGCCTTTTGACCCATAGGTTAGTGGTTTTGCTTTTGAAATATGGCTTGCATGTCGTGCCTTTCTATAAATTCTAATGTAATATTCTCTTCTCATCTAAATCCCCTCGAATGTAACTCGAAGTTTCTTTATGTCATGTAATAATCTGTAATTGATGAAGATGTCAAGATGGAGAACACAATGGAAAGATGATGATGGAGAGGAGGCACATGCTTGAGGAAGATCCAAGGAAGCTATTTATCTTAAGATCTTTTACCACCTTAGATTGACCTTCAATCTTTCATTAGCTTGAAAAGATTGACAGTGGATTGGGCCATAACTGTGACACATTTAATTTTGCACTTTATTTATGCTTGTATGCGATATGATATGATAAATAATGTGCATGCTTAATAAGATTAAAATTGGTGAGATCTAAATTAATTAATAAAATCCTCATTAAATTATTAAGTCTAAATTAGATGCCTTCCAGTGAATAACACTCATCAAGACCTTGATCGATAGATGTAGGTTTGCCAAAGCAAAGTACCCTATTTATCTAGGTAAGATGCGATAAGATAATTGTGATATCAAACTGTTAAAATCAATGGGCTGACTTAACTAAGTTATCTCGATAGGATTGTGGACTTAGAGGCATAGAGTTTGGTAGGTACCATTAGATGGACTAGAAATAATTGTTGTTTACCAAACTATCCAGGAGTTATATATGATATAATTGACAAAGGGTTGTCTACCTAAATAATTGTGTTTTAAGAGATTAGCCAAAGCTAACTTAAGGCATAATGAAATATAGATCTTGGCTCACTAGAAAGATTTAATAGAAAATGCTTTCTGAATTAATAGTGAGGGCTATTAATTTGAATAAAATAGTGGGAGGTATATTTTGAAAGTACTATTATCAATTATATAATATCAACTCTGCAATATGACTTATTATTTTTTCACTTATAAATTGTAGATATCAAATGGCAAACAACAACAACACAAATAGTCTTTCATTACGATCGGTCCTTGAAAAGGACAAGTCGAGTGGAATTAATTTCCTTGGTGGCATAGGAACTTGAGGATTGTCCTCAAACAAGAGCGCAAGCTATATGTCTTGATGGGCCCATTCTGCGGCACCGGTGTCCTTTGCACCACGTCTGGAGCATAATTCTTACAAGAAGCATCAAGATGATGCTGCGGGCGTGAGTTGTGTCATGCATACTTAGCAACCATGAGCGCCGAGCTTTAGAAGCAACATGAGTTGATGGATGCTTATGAGATGATCGAGCATCTCGAGAAATTGTTGAAGGCGTGCTCGACGGAGAGGTATGATACAAGCAAGGCATTGTATCAACGCAAAATGGGTGAGCGTGATCCGGTTGGTCCATATGTCTTTGAAAATGATTGGGTATATTGAGTACGTTGATAGGTTGGGTTTTTCAATCACTCCGAAGCCCAAACTAACCTTATTTTGCAATCTTTGAGCAATGACTACTCTCAATTTGTTATGAACTATCTTATGAATGAAATTGAGAAACCCTTCTTGAGTTGTTGAGCATGTTAGAAGCTGAGAACAACATGAAAAAAGCGAGGACCCGCTCCCATAATGATGAAAAGAGGGAATGCTAAGGGAAATGGAAAGGCAAGAAGAAGATAGGATCTAAATCTTTTGCCAAACCCGATTCCAAAACCAAGCAGGCTTTAAAACCTAAAGGTGGGGTGGCTAAAGAAGGTGAATGTCACTACGTGGAAAACACGGACCTTCGAAAAAAAGCTGTCATGCTTATCTGGAAGAAGTGAAGAAAAGGAAAGGAAGTACGACTTCTGATTCATGTTATAGAAGTCAACTTGTCTACTTCTACATCATGGGTATTGGATACTGGATGTGGTTCTCACATTTGTGTTAATGTGTAGGGACTCCGAAGGAGTAGGACTTTGGCGAAAGAAGAGGTTGACCTACGAGTTGGGAATGAAGCAAAAGTTGATGCACTGGCCATAGGAACTTATCATTTATCTTTGCCCACTGGGCTTGTTTTAGAATTAGAAGATTGTTATTTTGTGCCTGCTATAAGCAAAAATATTATTTATGTTTCTTGTTTGGACAAGAAAGGTTTTTCATTTATAATAAAGAACAATCGTTGTTTGTTTTACTTAAATGATATTTGTTATGGTGTTGCACAATTGTTTAACGGTCTCTATATTCTTGATTTAGAAATTCATATCTATAACATAAATACAAAACGATTTAAATCAAATGATTCAAATCCGACATATCTCTGGCACTATCGTTCAAACCATATAAATGAGAAACGCATATCCAAACTCCATAAAGATGAGTTCTTGGATTCATTTGATTTTGAATCATATGAGAAATCTGAGTCTTGTTTATTAGCAAGATGACTAAAGCCACTTTCCTTTGGACACGATTGAGCGGGCTAGCGTTATTATTGGGACTTATACATAGTGATGTATGTGGACCCATGAGTTCGTTAGCAAGAGGTAGGTTTTATTACTTCATTACAATTACTGACGACTTTAGTAGATATGGATATGTGTATCTTATGAGACACAAATCCGAATCCTTTGAAAAGTTCAAGGAATTCAAGAATTAAGTTCAAAACCAATTTGGCAAAAGCATAAAAGCCCTTTGATCCGATCGAGGAGGTGAATACTTAAGCCAAGACTTTGATGACCTTCTAAAGGAGTGTGGTATTATATCACAGCTCACTCCACGGAACACCATGATGGAATGGTGTATATCGAGAGGAGAATCGAACCTTGTTGGACATGAATACGATCGATGATGAGTCATGCGAGATCTTCGATAAGCACGGGGTCATGCCACAGAGATATTTGCGCATTCACACTTAATCGTGTTCCTACAAAGGCGGTTGAGAAGACACCATTTGAGATGTGGGTCGGGAAGCGTCCTAGTATGTCGTTTATAAAGATTTGGGGTTTGAGGCGTTCAGTAAAGCGCGTGCGGATTACGACAAGCTCGGACCCAAATCTGACAAATATAATTTTGTGGGATACCTAAAGGAAACAAAAGGGTATTATTTCTACAAACCTTCTGAGAACAAAGTGGTTGTTGCTCGAACTGGTATTTTTCTAGAAAGAGAATTTCTCTCTAAAGGAAACAGTGGGAGGAAAGTAGAACTCGAAGAAATTCGAGAACCACAAAATATCATTGAACCTAAGTTGGAACGTGAGCAGGAACCACAAGAAATTGTGGAAAGTGAACCTGCTCAAATTACACAAGTCATTCGTAGATCTGGTAGGACACGCCAGGAGCCTGAGAGATATTATGGAAATCTTGTGACTCAAAACGGCGATGTGATGCTCATAGATCAAGATGAGCCTGCTTCCTACCAAGAAGCTATGAATGGACCAGATTCGAGAAATGGCTTGAAGCCATGAAATCTGGGATGGACTCCATGTATACTAACCAAGTATGGACTCTGGTTGATCCACCCGAAGGGGTAAAACCAATCGGGTACAAGTGGGTTTTCAAGAAGAAAACCGACATGGATGGTAATGTACAAACCTATAAAGGCCGACTGGTAGCAAAAGGTTTCAAACAAATTCAAGGTGTTGACTATGATGAAACCTTCTCTCTAGTGGCAATGGTTAAATCCATCAGGATCTTACTTGCTATTGCAGCTTTTTATGATTACGAAATCTGGCAGATGGATGTCAAAACTGCTTTCCTTAACGGAAATCTCCTTGAGGATGTGTATATGACACAACCTGAGGGTTTTGTCACTCCAAAGGATGTTTGGAAAGGTATGTAAGCTGCAACGATCCATTTATGGATTGAAGCAAGCCTCTCGGAGTTGGAATCTTCGATTTGATGAAGCAGTCAAAGAATTTGGCTTTATTAAAAATGAAGATGAACCTTGTGTATATAAGAAGGTTAGTGGGAGTCACATTGTATTTCTAGTATTATATGTTGATGACATATTAATTATTGGGAATGACATTCCTTCCTTACAGGCTGCCTACATTTTAGGTATCCGGATCTATAGAGATAGATCAAGAAAAATGCTCGGCCTAAGTCAAAGTAACATATATTGATAAAGTGTTAAAAGCGGTTCAAAGATGCAAGAGGTGAAAAGAGAAACTTACCGTGACTCATGGTGTAAAGATCTCTAAGGCCCAATGTCCTAAATCACAAGATGATGAGGAGGCGTATAAGAAAGATCCCTTATGCTTTGAATTGGATATATCATGTATGCAATGATATGTACTGTCCGGGATGTCTCGTATGCTTTGAGCATGATGGCAGATACCGATCGAATCCGGTGAAGGTCATTGGACGTTGATCAAGAATATTCTCAAGTACGAAAAGGACTAAGGATTCATTCTTGGTATATGGATGTGAAGGCGAGGCTGGCGATAAAGGGTTACACAAATGCTAGTTTCGGTGACAATGATGACTATAAGTCTCAATCAGGTTTTGTGTTTTGCCTTAATGGTGGTGATGTTAGCTAGAAAAGTTCGAAGCAAGAGGCGATGGGCGATTCTACAACGGAGGTGAGTATATTCTTTGCTTCTAGTGCGACGAGGAGGCATGTATGGATTAAAAAGTTCATCATTTGAACTTGGTGTTGTTCCAACCATTGTTGATCTGGTTGCTCTATACTGTGATAATAATGGAGCCATTGCACAGGCTAAGGAACCCAGATCTCACCAACGATCCAAACATATACTTAGGTGGTACCATCTCATTCGTGAAATCATTGATAGAGGAGATGTACATATAGGAAAAGTGCTTGACGAGATGATAATGTTGCGAGATCCATCGACAAGGCTTTGTCGCGGCGAGAAGACACAGCGGTCACACTAGTTCCATGGGTATTAGATACATGAGTGATTGGCTCTAGTGCAAGTGGGAGACTATTAGAGTTTATGCCCTAGAGGCCAATTATTTGATATAATTGCTTAACGTTTTGAAATTATATTTGATTGAATAAATATATGATTTTATTATGGTTTTATTTCTTTGCGTAATATAATTGTTAACATAATAAAATTCCTTAGAATAGTGATACAAATTATATAGTTTCAAGTATGTGACTTGAACATGAGATTATATAATTACAATTAGTATCATTGTTCTTAAATGTCCTAGTCGAGTATCATTGTTAATGGGACAACAATGATGCATTGAGACTAGTATGGATGGATATTTGATGACCAAATCTCGTTGGTCATAAATATATGAGATATTAAGTCGATGCATAGGTACATGTTGAGAGAACGATGTCTTTGGATGGACCCACCATGAGAATTTTATATGGAGCATTATGCGAAGTGTCATTAGCAATTATCATAGTGACAATGATGTAATGGTCCTCCGACCTGAAATCGCTATATTACTACACGAGAATTTATGTACTTTGATATCATCAAATATCACCTTTAATAGGGTGGACTATAAAGGTGATTATTAGGTTCATCATGAATCGTGTGAGAAATATGAGTGATCTAGATGGAATTTAACCATCCTATATATTATGGGTGATATCCATAGGCCTCTTGATTGAGTAGGACTATGAAATGCATGGCCATGCTCAAATAGTGATTTGTTTCATATAGTCTACTCATTGATCAAGAAAACTCAGATTAAATTATGAAGAGTATGACACATTCCATGACTCGAGTTTAATCTAGGATATTAAGGTTAAAAGGATTAAATTACATTGAAACATTGGTCACGAAAAGGTTGCATCGAATCATCAATCTTATTATTACTTGGGTAGTAGTGATGCATTACTAGATGTCGCTCACTGTTTATAATTTTATAATATGATTTTAAAATTATTGCCAACGTAATAATAACCTATAGGGTCACACACAAAGAACGTAATTAAAAGAAAATTAATTTAAATTGTAAAGATTTAAATATGTCAATATGATTGATAGAATTTTAAATTACGAATTTAAATTAATAGGATAATTTATATATAGGTATATTAATTAAGTAAGACTTTATTAAGATATATATAAATTCAGATTTTAATAATATTAGGTTTTTGATTAATTCCTCCTAACTGCTATATATATGATATATATCAGTCACTTTAGATTTTACGTCAAAATACAAAACCCTAGCCGCTCTTAGAGAGAGACTAGAGAAAACAACTTTGAAAATCCTCATCCTTGGTGGCTAGTACCGCGGTTCCTTCTTCTGCAAATCGTAGGACGATTAGCGAGCATTAAATGTGAATACCGTAGAGATCTGACTCATTTGGATTGCGTTGGAGATTCGATCGTATCAATTCCGATTTCTTAATTCGTGGATTCATTGGAGAGTCGATCGTATCAATTTCAGGTTTCTTAATCGGTATAATTTCTAACCTCTGAATTAATTGAATTTTTTCGCATGGATCTGTTTTAGGGTTTGAAAATTGCTTTTAAAATTTTATTTTCATTTGTATGCGTTTAAATGTAAAACCCCAACAATATCTATTAATTATCATGTAATGAATGTTTAAAGGTTGCGTACCTGGGATTAGACTCTGATATATATAAATTAAGTTTGATATTTATATTATTGTTATTATTATTAGTATTATTCCGCTCATAGAAATGGTATCGTGAAGCTTAGAGTTTGGGTTTCAAGCACCGAATTTGAGGCGTCTGCTCGAATATCCATCCGAAGAAACAATAATACTCATGCCCAACCAACCGGTCCAACATCTGATCGATAAAGGGTAGAGGAAAGTGGTCCTTTCGGGTTGCCTGATTTAGTTTCGTGTAATCCATACAACCCCTCCATATAGTCACTGTTGTAAGAACCCGAATTTTTAGAAAATATTAAAAAAAGAATTTAGTGGATAAAATTCTTAAAACATGAGATTGGTTCGAACAAGAATAAAAATGTGTTACGAGGTATGTAGTATTGTGTTACATAGTGTAATATGAGCTATGTAATAAGTGATGTTGGGTTTAATAAATATATATCATTATTATATATTTATTATAAATTGTAGAGATGAATTAGTAAGAAGATGGATAAGATTTATCTATCGATATTAAATAATTTATGTGAAATTATTTTATATTAGTAAGTTGGTGACATTAAATATCATTGATAATCACCAATTTCTTGAGTGTATGTACGAGTAAGTATCAATTCTAAGGTAGTGCAACCGTACTCTTTAATGGTGGATGTATAAGAGCTAGGCTAAATAATTTCTTCAGAGAGCGGAGGTATATACGAATTAGTAACTGATCTAACTCACTGTGAAAACAGTGTAGACGAGACGGAAACTAATTTGTTGGTTGTTTATAGGAAACCACTTAGTGTACTATATTGAATACTATTAAATACTCAATGTGCGCTAGGTTTAGACTTGTATTCCTGTATGTTGTTGACGAGAGAAGAAAATCGATATACCTTTGAAGTGGTTAGAGAATTATTGAGTTATTTGATACACGGCAAGAAGTGAAGATTAAAGGAATGTGTGTATGTATTATATTCGAGTTTTGTGTTATTGGTGGTATAAAACCGTAAAGGAGATGTATAATTGGTTAAACTAATAAGGGAAATAGAGTTTAAAAACTCAAAATGTGATCCTTAAATTGTTAAAGAAAATAGTAACTGATGGTATGAAATCCAAGAGAAGATTGATGTTAGACGAGTTAATACTTAAGGAGGATGTGTAAAGTATTTAGAAGCGTAGATTTCATTTATGCTAATGCAGAACTTGTCTTCCTTTGAACTTGGTATGGCGCAACTACGCCATTTCTAAGCCTATGACCAGCGCAGCTGCGCCGGTCTGTAGGATCAGTTTTTAGAATTTAAAATATAAGAAATGGGTATTAAGGACTCATAAGGATAATAAAAATCTTAAATGATGATTAAGTTGTCCATGAATGAATTTGAAAAAGAGTTAATCAATTAACCCAGAATAAATATTGGTTAATTAAGTGATATTATGGAATATTATATTCTATTAACTAGTGGAGTGTGTATAATAATTATTGAAAAGAAAATAATGATTAATATTAATGGTTTGAAAGTACCCAACTGAATGATATTTAGCTCAATTAAAATATTAATAGTATTACTATATGTAATATGGAAAATATGGGCAGTAGTATTAAATAATACCTATGGCTTAAGAATACGTGAAGTATGACATTTAATTGGGACTAATAATACAAGGTATCAAGTGGTACAATAAAATTATAAGGGATTTTAATACAGAAATAAATAAATATTTGTGTATTCCAGAAATTGGGAAGAGAAATAATGTGTGTACACTGGATAGATAATAGTAAATAATGTGATAATGTGTTTATGTGAGTAGTAAAATATAATTACGGAGATACCCGGACAAGAATACCTAACTGTGTTATTCTAATTGCGTTTATTTAATGTACATGGATATTATGATGTGAGTACTTAAATAATCCCTAAATTTCTTAATATGGTAATAATTATACATTAAAATGACATTTTGGGAATTTAAATAACCAAACCAAGCCTTAGAATAACAAGTTACTGAGTTATTTAGCTTGTCCCAAATTTAGTGTCCAATTGCTCCCTATTTCTCATTCACGTGCATAACAAAAAGGCTAAGGCCTATTTTAGTTTTCTTCTTCCAAACTCTTTCTAGCTGATGATTATGGGGGGAGTGGTGGTGATGATATTTTCAACTAACATCTAGCAACTCTTTGATAACCTTCATGAAATCCTTCAATCCATGGGTTTTATTTGGTGGGCAATTGCATTGTCTGTGTATTGGTTGTTCTATAAATATGAACTCTCCTTCTCCAATTGTCATTGCTGAGAATTGCTAAGTGTGAGATTGAGAGCATACAAGTATTCAAAGAAATTGGGAGTTCATTTAGTAGCAAGTTCATTTCATTTTGCAAAGGTTTAAGAATTCTTCTTGTCCTTCATTGTTGGTTCTATCAAAATTTCCATTCTTGAATACTAATTTCTTGATTATGTGGAGTTGGATGATAATGGGGTTGGGTATGGTTGTATAGTTGTTATATAACTATATAAGCATGTTTAAACTGATATATGACTATTTAGAATCAAATTCATGAATATTTTCTGTGGTTGGATGAAGTTAGTTGCGAAGTAGGTATTCTGGCACAAACCGGACATGGCGCATTTGCACCAAAATAACATCTGGTAAGGCAATTTGCTTTGGTCTCTGAGTTTAGTTTTTGCTTTCTATTTTAAAGTCTGATCAGTGTTGGTAAAGTACTATAACTTAAACTAGCATGCAAACATGTGTAATGTGTATACACAAGTATGTTACCCTAATGTGAGCATGTCTTACTAGATTAGCATACATGATTAACGAAAGTGTATAGTTTAAAATGAATTTAGAACCTTAGAAATGAACTTGATAAGTATGTGTGTCATGTTTATATACTGACCTTGCAAGCATGTTGGTATGATTTAGAAATGCATGGATACACTACTAGAAATTCGACATATAGCGACGAGCTATAGCGACGGTCGGCACGGAATCGTCAGTATAGAGTTTTTTTTTAAGAAAAAACCCTCCCACTTTCTCCCAAATCATTTCAGTATTTCACTCCAATTTTTTCCCCAAATTATCTTCGTTCTCTCAAGTCATCTCCCTCCGTTCTAACACTTTCTCTCTCGTTACACTTCCTCTACCGCTTGTTCTCCTCTCTAACCCAAATCATTTCAGTATCTGCCGCTCGTTACTCGATCAGCCACTCATCATCTTCTACTCGGATTGGGCACACTTTTTTGAATCGCGAAAACCTAGAGTTGTCATGTGTTATATGTTGGACAGATTTCAGTTCAACTAGGGGGGGTTCTTCCATGTGGACATCGGTTTTGTTTTTCGTGTATCCAGAGCTGGGAAAATCATATGGTATACATTCTTTGCTTTATTTTCTGCTCACTGGTCTTCATATTATTAAAGAAAATTAGAATGGCATTCTTTGCTCATGTTAAAATATCAAATTTACAATTTTTCGTTAATATTTATTTGTTCATTTATCCCTTTTTCGTCATTTATAATCTTTTCATACAACATGCTCTGATGTTCTTTCCGAATCCGGTACAAACTCCCCGTGTCAAGCAAAATCCTTATATTTCTATAATTTCTAAGATATGCAGATTAGTCAACACATGCTTATTAATTTAATGGACTTACAGAAACTTTGGCTTCTATATTTGTTAGTTCTCCATGCTAGAGTTTTAAAATTACATTATTTTCTGACTGATAACTGTATTGATGTTGAAGGCATCAAGCTCTTGCAAGGTTGTTTAAAGTTTTGGCAGATCAGTATAAATGAGGTAAGTTACCCTAATTAGGTTGGTTAAATGGGTTGAGCTGAATTTAAGCCAATGCAAATTATACAACTGAATCTACCATTTAACAGATAAGAAAACCAGGTGGCCAACCTCGTTTCGCCATAATCTTTTGTAGATGCTCTGTTAATGAAATTAAATTATTATTATTATGAGTACTGTAGTGTTAACTTAAGCTTTTGAGAATAAATAATCTGGCAATTCAATCTCCAGTCTGACACATAATCTGCCCAAGGATAAAAACTCTTTTACTCTAGATTAAACAAGAACGTAGGTAAGAAAATAAGCAATTAGTCCAATAGTAATTATGTAAAAAAATTATTTCTGCTTCCTTGTAGATTATCATAGGTTAATCAATATAAGCCAAAAATAAAACAAAGAAAGTAGTCTACCTTGTAACTGTGTATGAAATACCAGTTTCACAGCTTCACAGTCTCTAAGTTCATTACTTAACAAATTTTTATTTTATTTTTTAAGATTGCCTATGATAGTATTTCAGCATTTTCTACTAGAAGAGACAATCAGGAGGCAGTTTTTGGTTCTAAAGAAGGTCTGAAAGAAATAAGGTAAATGCTCATTCTTGACAATTTTTGTGTTTCTTTTGGTCGTTGTTTTTAGGGTCAGCGGTCAGCCTATCAGGTGATAGCAATGATGGGTAGCTCAATCATAAAATCCAATCCAACATCTCATGTTAATTCTAAAAATGTTTCACTGCGGCTAAGAATTTAAACTTCCAAAATTACTGCAATCTCATCACAATAAAGGGGTAAATATGCTTTATCCCCGTAGTCGTAAAGGACTTTGGAGCTCCACCACTCCATCATCCAAAACTGGTGTCACTGTTCCTGTATGTAATTACACATAAAATTGCACTATACTTATTCTAATAACTTCAGCCTTGCTTTGCTTTTCTAAAGTAATGTTTAGGATGTGATTTACATTCCTGCAAGAGTTAACAACTTTATGGAGATTCCACATAACAGTCCCCCTCCCTATTGTACATTTCCCCAAGTTATCCTTTTCAATTACAAAGCTTTTCCTCGACTCAGATTTTCATCTTGTCATCCTTTTATCCAATCCTTTCATGTCTCCCTCGACTCATTTATTTGTTAATATGTTCCATAAAATTTCTTTATTTCACATTTTGATATCTTTTCAGCCATCTTTAGACTTTAGTTATACTGCAAGTTAACACTATGACAGAACCTCCACTTCTAGTTCTCTGAATATGCTTGCACATGTTCAAAAGTACATCCTGTAACTACATGTTCTTAAACCGAAAGGTACTTTTGTTCCTAAGGATATCTTCATTTCAAGATCACTGGTTATAATCTTGAGCTTGCTCTTGGAAGCTATGACGGTGCAGTGTTAAAGGTTGCACAATTGCAGAGCTAACATTCTCTCTTTATTTGTTTATGTGGAAATTGAACATAAATCTAAAGGTTTAAAAGTGTATTGGACTGCATTTTGTAGACATTTATGATATCTTTTGGATGAGAATCATGACTTTGATGTGATACATCACTTTTGTTCTTAACTTTGAATGTATCAACACTTCTTGACTTTGATATCATGTTATTAAATAAATTGAATTCAGTTGCTAACTGAAAAGATATAAAAATTACTGATTTAAACCATTTAAGATATTATCATGTATTTTATTTATTGCTATTATACGATTGTTATCATTATCATCTTTCTGTAAGTGCAATTTCCATCATTTAAAACATTTCTTATGAAGATTTCCCTACTTTCTGTAAGTGTCTTTAAGTTTCTCCTCTCTTTTCAAAAAATATAGGATCATAGAAATCGTCTATGTATAATTTGTATTGCTAGCATATAATTTCTTATGAAGATGTCTCTGCATAATATAAAGTAGGGACTCAATTAATTTTCTGATTTTATCCAAGCTATGTTATTCACGTGGTTTGTTGAGGAAGATTGTTGCTTTTTTATTAGCATATTTTATTCAACATTTTGCTTGGTGCTTATCTGTCATCTTGATAATATTTAATCCAGTTTTTCTCATTACAGTGCAAAATTACCGTGATTTACCTTTCTCTACAATCTGCTGGGGGGACTGTGCCGCCCCCAAATTCAGACACTCATATCTCGAATTTAGTTTGTCACATACTAAATCTAAAATCACACTAAAATTATCAACAACGGAAATAATATAATAATTTACATTGATATAATATAAATATTCGCATCCCAAGGTACCATAACCATTACTACAACAATCCAGTGATTAAACTTAAACATAATTAATCATCTTTAATACATCATAATAAGCATAACAATAATAATACTACTACTCTTAAAGGACTAAGCTATTCTATAGCCTTGCCCTTTCCCTTGTCCTTTCTCGAGGTACTGCATTGCTCTGCCTTAACAGTAATGTTTTTAGGGAAGCAAGAATGAGCAACAAGTTTGCCCAACAAGTAATATAGCAAGAAGAATAAGCAGTTATAGAATTTGAATCTTCAAAGGTATAACAATAATTGATAGTTCAAGGATACCAAGAATGATCAAGAGTATTCAATATGTGTCACTACAGACTGAAGGATATCAACGAAATTTTAAGATTTATTCATTTTGAGGTTCAATAAGAATGAACACTGAGCAATCATTAAGGACTAAGAACTCTTACTAGAATTAACAGTATTGTACTGCAATCCAAGATAAACAAGTATAACAGGTGATCAACCTAAGGTACCCTACGTTATGCATAACATTTAATCATAATCATGTGCGTACGTCGGTTCCCCAACAATATAAAATTTCCCCTTTTTAAGAGGTTTGTTCATCTCAGTAGATTTACAAGAGTTCGTACCAAGTCAATTGGTTTTGATAGCTTTCATAATACATGATTATAGTCTAGCTGAATCAAAGGCTTAGACCACTTTTATAATGCATTTATGAACGATAAGTCCAATGCTTGTAACAATGTTAAGGCATACAAATGATTTTCGAATAGTAATATATATTTGTTCGATATAAGTATGGCCACAATTCGGTTTATACAATGTAAAGAATTTAGAAAACTTGCATTCAATATGAGAATCAAACGAAGTTAGAGAACTCGTACAAAGCATATTTGTTCAAAAGTTCACAATATAAATCATAGAGTTTTTCAACTTAATTGGTTTTCAATTATTAAGATTTCATGACCAACAACTACACATGCACAGTACGTTGAGTCCACATTTCATGTGTATGTATGAGACTAACTAAGCTATAAACATATGCTCAAAAGGTTAGATTCAAAAAGGCGTAAGGTTTTCTAAGCATGGTTTTCATCTTTTAACTTTTCATTCAAAAGGTTATGATTCACTCCAAACCTACTAAACATCTTGCAACATACATTGATAGATGTTTAAGGATTATGCATGTTCTTGGAGTCAAGTTAAGTTAAGACTTCTTGCATCAAACAAACAAAACAAAATTTTAAGTTGCTACAACACTCCACCCCCGCCGGGGCGGGCATGTCCCCTGTCAAAAATCTCCACCCCCCCACTGGGGCGGGCCTTATGCATAGCATAACCCTCGTCGGGGCAGGCATGACTGTTACCTTATGAGCACAGGTATCCCTTGTTCGAACTATTATACAATCTTCAACCCAACACCCATCCAAACAACAATGTAATGATATATAATCGATATAAACTTGCTACAAAACATCCCTATCATGCTTCTAACAATCCCAAACATACAAACAATTAAATTCAAAGATCAATTCAAGAATTTTGCCATTTTTCCAAAGTTTAATACATTGAATGATTCTCTTCATGATGGATTCGTTTCTTGACCAATTTACTCCGTTTAACTTTTGTTGGTTTTGTATTTAAACATATTAAGTCTAGCATCAATTTATACATTCTAGCATGCTTCAATTATAAACCTTTCAACTCAAAACAAGTATTTTCGTACTTTTCTAAGAAATTTGCAAAACTTGAATGTAAGAATATATAAAGGAAGGTTAACTTCTCTGAAGTTGAATTGATACTCTAGCTTCAATTTGCAGATAATATAAGCTCAACAACACTCTCACTCCAATTAGAAATTCTCATAGAAATCAATAATTCACATTTGAGAGGGGAACTTCTATTTATAGAGGGATTATTGTCCATTTGGAGATTTTGCCCTAAGGATTGTTTTCATGGAAGATTGAAGGAACCATTGTGCAACAAAAGGTTGGTGGAAAGCTCCACCAACTCCATCTTCTCCCCTTCCCATAGTCATCATTTCCTTCTTAGTTTTCAACAAGTATAGAGCCATAGGCATTTTGTAAAACACGACTGAACTTTTTGGAATGGGACTATGATTTTTGGACATTCTAATACTCAGCATTTTATTAACACACTTAGGTTTATTTTACACTTTGTTCACAAATGAGCATACATATATACACACTCATATATTACCCATAAAATCATATAATCCATGTACATTGATTTATTTCAAATAATATTTATCCTAGACTAGGATATAATTTAATTAGGTACCAATATTACTTCTTATTCCAATTCTACGTAGATATTAAAATAATCACTTATTATTAATTATTCATTTAATCAAAGTTATTTTCTCCCATAGGTCTAGAATACACATTTAAGTACCCCTACACAACATGGGGTCACAAGACTCTTTTTCACCCAACATAATAAATCACATAAGTTAAGCTTACTTTTATCATATGGTTTTATATAATAATTCCAATGTCACACTTCATCTCATATTGAATAAAAAACCTTATTATATATGATTTCTCCTTACATGCTATTATTCATGATAATTAATGAATAAAAATTAGTCAATGACATTATTTATTTATTAATAGTACTAATTAATCCATTTCATCATTAATAAATTAGTACTTTCTCATCTTACCACTTTGCCACACTAGGCAATTTTCATAAGCTTAAACTAAGCTTCTCATCACTTTTTCTACATTGCTTCATTATCACATACTTAATCAATTACATTAATTACCACAACTCATGCCAATACTATATATATTTTTATATTCAAATAAATATGCAAACATTCTTTATTCTCAATATTATAATTTATTAAAATTCACGGGTATTACAGGGAACCCTGGACTGGTGGACAACATGTTGATTTTAGAGCCACAAATGTTGGACTTGGATGTCAGTTACCCTTGCTTCACATTTTACATTTGCCACTACACTCGAGCAGGAGTACAAGATGTATATAATGTTGTAATGTGAATGAGGAGATGAATTATTCAACTTATTATATTGTAATGTTGTAATGTGAATGATTTTAAATGATGTATGTAATATTTTTTATATTTTATTTTATATTGTATTTGTGTTTGTTGAATAAATGTGCATTATAATTTTTTTTAATATGAAAATTGTGAGACCCCGAATTTTATGAAATAAAAGTGTTCAATTTTTCTATTTTGGTGAATAGTTAAATTGATAAAAGTTTAAAGTTAAGGGTGACATTTGAAAATTTTTGAAGTAAGTGATGATGAAGTTTTGTTTTATTAGTATTATTAATGTAATAAAACAAAAAAGCTTTTTATATAAAAAATGTAATACTTTTATAAAAGTTAGTCTATAAATAGAATATATTATATTCTATTATGCATAGTGTTTTGCATAGTAATATCTTTTTATATAAAACAGAATACTTTTATAAAGTTATTCGTTTTATTAGATTATAAATAGAATATATTATATTTTATTTAAAAGATTTTACTTTAAATATGGACCGTCAGATTAAAGTAAATCAATCTGGACCGTTCATGAGTTAGTTACTATGCAGTCCATTTTTCTATAAATAGAAGCTCATTCCTTCATTATTTCTTACGAAATCACTGAAACTCTAGAGAGATAAACTATAGAGAGAAAGAAGAAAAGTATTCTGCTACTTCACTACTCATATATTCAGTACTCTTCTTCTTAAGGTAATGGATATTATTTGTTGTACTCCTAAAGGATATTATTCTTTCGTATTCATGAAGAGAGTTATTTTCTTTCAATACTCGTAAGGGATATTATTTCTTATACTCGTAAGGGGTATTCTTTCTTTCTTATTCATGAAGAGAACTTCTTTTATTCCATTCTTTATTATTACATTGGAATAACTTTGTATCTGTGGATACCATATACTTGGTGAAATTCTTACATTATTGCATTCTTTATTATTATGTTGGAATAACTGTCTATGCAATCTAACGCATACATGGTAAAATTCTTCCGTTATTTCATTCTTATTATTCATTGAATAACTTTGTTTATCTAAGCACCGCATACATGGTAAAATTCTTCTAATATTCTTTCTTTATTATTACGCCGGAATATCACATAAATGCGTTTATCTTGGGACTGGTTCCATTATTTATTATTCGCCGCAATATCCTTTGCAATGCGTTTACGTCGGACTGGTTCCATTATTTATTATTCGTGCCGAATATCACGCTCGTGTGCATTTTACTTGGGACTGGTTCCATTCTTTATTATTCTGTTGGAATATCATGTACATGCATTTTCTGGCAGGATCTAGTTCCGTTATTTATTATTACATTGGAATATCCTGAATGTGCGATATTACTTTGACACAGTTCCATTATTTAGTATTCTCGTTGGAATAACTGCCTATGCGAAGTACCGCATGCATGGTGATTTCTGTTGTTATTCCATTCTTTATTATTCTGTTGGAACATCCTGTCGGTGCGAATTTTGCTGGACCTGGTTCCGTTATTATTATTTTGTTGGAATAACCTGTCTATGCGAAGTACCGCATGCATGGTGATTTCTTTTGTTATTCCATTCTTTATTATACTTAGTTGGTTAAAGTTTTAACTTCTATACTCCATGAAATTAGTGGAATATCCTTGATATTTGCGCTTCATCCAGTATCTTTTCATGGAAATATTCTTCTGAGAATTCTTGAATTTTACTCCACAAAGAAGTATCATGTTGACAATTTGGAAGTTATTAGTTCCTGGATAAATTAATTTTTGAACTTATTTTATTGAATTCTTATATCAGTGTCATCATCCTCATGTTTATATTATGTTAAAAGTCATCTGTGGCCTGTAGTGCATAGATGGACTTGATATGATTATGACCAGGGATTATTATGTATAATCATGACCGTAATGTTACAAATGATGTGGAAAAAGTCATATGTGGCCTGTAGTGCATAGATGGACTTGGTATGATTATGACCAGGATTATTTATATAATCATGACCGTAATGTTACAAATGATGTGAAAAAAATCCTCATTGGCGCCCAGTAGTGCATTGATGGACGCTTTTTGGTATGATTATGGCTATGGATTCTCTTTGGCCAAGGGTGCAAAGATGAATTGTTTTATGGCATGATCAGGACCGTTGATGAAAACACAATTATCTTTGGCCCGTAGTGCATGGATAATTCGTGGTCGTGATACTAATGAATATCATTGGCCTGTAGTGCAGGGATGATTCGATGATGTGGATTAATTATTGAACTGAGTCTCAGCGATGAAATATTAATTCATGGATGTGATAATAATGAATTTCTTTAGCCGTAGTGCATGGATAATTCATGGATGTGATACTAACGAATATCCTTGGCCGTAGTGCATGGATAAATCGTTAATCAATAACAAGTCTTCTCGTATTCTAGGAAACGCAATAATCTGATAATGAAATAGTACAACGCTTTCAAAATTTCTACGATATTCTATTGAATAAACAAGAATCAATTCTACGCAATAACAAAGTGGAATGTTTTCCAGATTTAAGCTGAGCGATCCATTGGATCTAGAACTTCTATCTGCTAGAGTATCTATCAAAGATTTACTTTGATACATACGCAGGAGTATCAGATAACCATAAAGATTAAATCATACCCCTCTGTAAGTATAACAAGTGATCAGCTTTATTATACCCTATATTATGCATAATATTTAGGTCGCGCGTAATAGTCGAATATACGACTTAAAAATTGTTCCCTTTATATAAAAGGTTGTTCTTCTCAGTCTCAGAATCAAGATCTGATTTAAAAACGAAATTCAATGATTTCAATTTCTATTTACTTATCGATCTAGCCAAAATAATTGGCATCGATCTATCAATAACAATTGAATTCTTTTCTCGAATCTATCAAGTTTTAACAAATGTTTGTCTAGCCAGAATAATTAGCTAAGACATTTCTCAACATAATTTGACAATAAATAGGAATTATCTGTACTGTCAATTCTATCTTCTACGAATATGAATATCCAACAATAGTTATTCTACAAATGTATATTCTCCGAATCAGTAATTCAATTTGAATTATTAATCATGCACTAACTGCGAATAATCAACAATAAATTCCCTGGACACGGTATAATTAGCAATAATTAACCATTATAATAATTGAATACATATAACTCAAGGTTGAGTTAGAAAACTTGCCTTCCGTGTTGATTACTGCTACACAATAAACTTATCTGCGTTCGTAAGACCTATAACCAATAATATCGGTCTCACAATTAGCACAATAATTCACAACACACAATACTGTATTCTACAGTCAAACTTCTCCTAGGCACATTACCACATAGTCACATTAGTGTTTATAACCTATATAAACACTTAACAAGTCTAACTAGTTTGGTCTGGTTGGACTTCGGTCCCTTTTTGGTATTTTGGTCACTCTAGCCGATAATTAACACATTGATTGTCAATTAAACTTGGTCTCTAAGCTTCAATATTATTTTAGATAAGCCAAATATCGTTTATAATATTTTTCGAAAGCTTTTAATAATTTATAAACAATTATTATAATTTATAATAATTTTTCAAACACTTAAATCATTTTTAATTGATTTAATTATCAAATGATCTTATCACTATTAATATTTAATAATATAAAATTGTAATAACATACTTGTCAAAATATTAAAGTTATTTTTAATAACTTAAAATATTTTAAATCATCAATATTCTACTTAAATGATTTTGAAAATAATTAAAATCATTTTTAAATCAACATCATTAATATCTAAATATTAATGAAATTATTATCCAAATATTAAAAGTCATTAATTATAACTCAAAATATTTTTAAAAACATTTTTCTCATTTTTAAATGATTTTTAAATCAATAAAATCATTTTTAATTAATTAATTTAATATAATAATTAAATAAATCTAATATCATTAATATTAATTTATTAATGAGAATTCTCCAAAAATATTGAAAATTATATTTTATACTTTAAAATATTTTCTAACACTTTATTCTTATTTAAAATGATTTTTAGATCAATAAAATCATTTTAAACTTATTTATTTAATTTAATAATTAAATAAATCTAATATCATTAATATTAAATTATTAATGAGAATTCTCCAAAAATATTAAAAGTCACATTTTATAACTCAAAATATTTTTAAATACTTTATTCTTATTTAAAATGATTTTTCAAAATATTAAATCATTTTTTTCTCTAATTTATTTAATACACTAATTAAATAAATTAAATATCATTAATATCCCAATAATTATAAATATTAATAAAAAATGTCCCAAATAATTAAAAGTTATTTTTTTAGAATTTAAAATGATTTTTAAAACCATTTTGGTAATTTTATAATTTAATTTCTATTTTAATTAATTATGAAAAAATCGGAAAATAAATAATTCAAAACCGCAAAATCGTCAGAGGTCTTTAGCGACAAGAACCATCATCATTGGTGATCTTGAGCTCAAGAACAACCGACAAATTAAAAGATATATAAGGGTCAACGTCAATTGAATTCATATTTATTTAATCCGATTGTGTTTACGGGATCTTTTGTGTAATCGATATTGTAGTATATATATAGTAATACAATTGTAAATTCTTATCTCGACCAAACAACAACACACCAAAGCGATCTAGACTCTCAAACATATTGTCGGGGATCAGCACTGGTTTCCCGTAAAACCCGAACTTCGATCGTCACTTTGATGCTCAATTAAGTTTATGTTCCAGTCATTTTTATGGGTGTTATGAAGGTTCAGAACTATATTAAGCATGTCAGGGAACATGTATATACCAAGATCCTAGTCCAACTACAACATAATCACGATATATCACTTGGTCAAACTCTGACAGAAAAGGTGTTCATGACGTTTCTGGGAATTCACAGAAATACTAAGTCAGGCTCGGATGGCTACTTTGGCCATCTCATACATACAACATATTTGTTGTTTAAGTGATTTTAAGGCATAGGTCTATAGTAAGTTTAACACACTACAACCTGGTTACAACCAAATCAACAATACACATACAACCTGTCAGATCCAAGCGTTACAAATAGTCGTCGACGCCGATAACGCATTTACGGGTTACCCGAATGTACTGATCATGGTCGGTCACCAAAGATTTGATTGGCTATATCTTGTAATCCAAAAATCGAATAGCTTGGATTCCACTTCTAGATCATAGGCCTCATGACAGAGTATAGATCCAAAACATAAAACAACACAAAACACTAACAGACAAGGATTTACAGCCCCTGACATTACGTTGTCAGACGACCTTTTGAGCTCAAAAGCAGTTTTGAAAAACTTCGATTTTTACCAACTTTGATGCTATGGATCCATGATGGATCATCATAGATCATCTTAAAACATCTTTTAACACTTTTATAAACTCATAAACACAAACTTTACCTTAGCATACAAGATCTAGGTTGAGTTTAGGATTATACCTCTCTTGCTAAATCTTTGATCCTTACTCTCCAAATCTGTTCTTGGTGTTCTAGGAGATGATCTAGTGACTGATTCACTTGATAATTTCGGTGGTTGAGAGAGAAAATGAGTTGGTGGGAGCTAGGTTGAAAAATAAGTTAAGTTTAGTAACTTTCTCTCTCCCAAATCCATATATATGATGATGTGTTTCTATGGCTGATACAATGGACGAATTTTGTTGGAGATTTCTTGCCACAATGTCAATGGAGTTGGTGAACGACTAAAGCTTTAGCCATTTTTACAAGTTTCCTAATAAAAATCCCATAAAGGGCATTTTTGTCATTTGCAATTTAAATCTAATGGCAAGATGGTCAAATGTCCAAACCGTTAGGGTTTAACACTAAAGTTCTAACCCTTAGGTTTTACAAGCCCCAAATTCTAGAATTTTCTAATTAGGGTTTAAAAAAATAAAATAAAAATTTCTAAAATAAAAATTAGGGTTTTAAATAGAAATTAATATTTTTAAAGTATAATTAGGGTTTCCTAATTATATTAGCATTTACTAAACACATTAGGCTTGGTAATTAGGATTAGGGTTTCCTAATTAGGGTTTATAAATCCCGAATATGAAATTAGGGTTTTAATAAAAAATAAAATTTCCAAATTACAATTAGGGTTTGTAAAATAGAAATTAAAGTAACAAAAATATAATTAGGGTTTTCTAATCATATTTAAGTTTAATAAACACATTAAGCCTACCAATTAGGATTAGGGTTACCTAATTAGGGTTTAGGATTCCCGAATTTAAAATTAAGGTTTCCCAACTTTCGATTAGGGTTTCTAATCTCTTATTAGGGTTTATTAATATTAAACCTTATCCGATCAATCATTGATCAATAAATCTATACAGTACAAACATGTACTCATTAATATAATTATTTTAATTATATTTTTTTCACAGAATCCCTATCCAGAAATTAGGGTTAGGGTTTCTAAAGCTTGTTAAGCACAACTCTACTCTAATTTATTAGTCAATACACAAATTGACCTTCTCGAGACTCGTATCACAGATAATTATCGCAAAATTGATAATCAATAATAAAAAAAAATATTATTCGTAAAATTTTAATTATTCGAAATCCCGGGTTATCACATTCACCCCTCCTTAAAAGGATTCCGTCCTCGGAATCACCGCTTTCTTATTCTCTACAATCTTTTAAAGTTGTATCATCAATTCATTCTTAATAACACAATATTAATTTGTGTCTCAAATTCTAACTTGTGACTTGGATCGTATAAAAGAAAACAAATCACAACAATATCTAACAAATATTTCTCGCGTAATTTAAGTATTAAGATAAATCGTTATCGGTCGCTTCTTCATGGGCAGCTGCTACATTTGGAACTGTCATGCTAAAAGTGAATGATGTTGGTCTTCCTGGCTGTGCAGGTCCTCGAATCGCCAAGATTCCGCTACCAGGTCCCTTGTTGGCACCTCTCCTCTCTACATTTCTCTTCGGACAATTCCGGACCAGATGATCTGTAAGACCCCGAATTTTATGAAATAAAAGTATTCAATATTTCTTATTATAACTATTCAGTAAATGGTTAAATTGATGAAAGTTTAAAGTTAAGGGTGATATATGAATTTTTTCAAAATACGCAAGTGGTTATAAAATATTCATTGTTGTCGGGGAATATTCGTTTAGTCGTAGAATATTCTTTCGCTTGGGAATATTAAATGCGACGGCAGCTGACCATTTGTGGGCCCCATAACGGGTAATTGTCGGATGAAGAAAATGACAAATTTGAGTTTTTATAAATAACGGCGTAATGGTTACAGTTAACACTGTTGGAATACCCGGTGGTTAAAATCTGAATGTCTGGCGTTATCGCACACGAAGTAGACACCGGTATTGTATGAAGATTTTTAAAATTATTGATTCTTATGTAAGAAGACACTACTCAATAATAGTTACAGTAATTACTGTTCAATATTTTATTTTATTGATTCAATAATTGATACGTTGATATTTTATATTATTGTTGTTCAATAATTGTCACTGCACATCATCTCCATTATCAGATCAATAATTCATATTATTTGGAATAATATTATTAGATAACATTATTGGCAATGTCTAGAAAGTTCTGTCAATGAGAGGTTTGGTCACCAAATTGCGCGCCAAGAAGAGAGAAATCCTTATCTGAAAGCCCCTCTTTCTGGAAAGCGCATGGTTGTCATTATTGTGATTCTGTAATATTATTTGTGAATAATTAATTATTGATTTATATGATAAGGAAATATTTATTTTATGTGGATATAAATGATGGATTTATTTATGTGGTTATAAATGAAGGAATTAATGCTGAGGTGTTTTATCAGTATTTTGTCGGTGGGGAGGTATTAAAAATCATCCGTTTGTGGATTTCGGATATATTTGGTTTGGAATTTGGAAAACCTCAAAGCTACAAAGTTGTAGAGAATTCAATTTCAGGCAGAATGGATATAAAATTCGTATTTTTCTGATAAACGGTCTATTTTCTATGAATTATTAAAGTTTCAGAAAATAAAATAATTTTTATTAATTTATGGGTGGGACCCACTTTTACTTTTCAAACCATGTCTTTGAATTGATTTCATTGTTCGCTGCTCGAGATTTTTCAAGAAAGAGTGGATGTAGAATGAGGAAGAAGATATATTAATATTTTATTAATTTAGTCTCCTTTGTGTGTTAAAGATTTTCTATAAATAGGTGCTTAAGTTAGAATTGAAAATCACACCGTAAACATAAGTTTTTTCTCTCTATATTATCAAGCATATTTTTGTTAGTATTTAGATATCTTGAGTGTTGTTATATCTACTTAAGTTCATTCACGTTATATCCAGATATTCAAGTCGTAAATCTTGCTTTCTTTTGAGGTAAGGGATTTTAAGGGTTGTTGTGTTTTTTATGTTTCGTAACTTTTCAGATCTTCAAAAATTCTGAAAAAATTTGAAATGATATTTTGATGCGTTTTCTTGATTGTGTCCAAAAATGGTGATTTTTGGATGTATAGATTAAGAGTTATGAATTTTACGGGAAAAGACTATTTTAAAAGAAAACCCTTATAACTCCTTGTGGTTAACTCCAAAATTGATGAAATTTTTATTGGGAGTACATCTATATAATATCAGTGTACTCTATGAATTTCGGAATTTTTAGATAAAAGTACAATTTATGATAAATGTCTAAATATTTGGCGGTTTTAGCCATTTGAAAAATAGTAAATGAATTTTAAAAATTTTGAGAAAAATATATGTTCAATATGGGACTATATTCTGCTAAATCCCAGAAAAGAAATATTTTTGGAACTGATTTGGTATTTTTCATAAAAATAGTCTAGTTATGAGTAAAAGAATTAAATATGTTATGTGAAGTAAGAAAATTGGAAAATATGATTTTATGGCTTGAGAATCATACATGAGTTATATGTAGATTTTTTATGAGGGTTTTGGTTATTGGTGATGAAATCTTATGAGTTTGGCATTTTAGAATGATTAAATGCATTATTTAGTAAAGTGTAAACAATTAAAATAAATTATTTACAAGTTTAAGAAATGTTATTTCAATATCATTATCTTAGAAATATTGGTATGGATTTTATTGTGGAATTTCTACCTTTTTTGTGTCAAGTTACTATTCACGAAGTTACTATTCATGGGTTACTATTCATGAGTTACTATTCATGACAAAATTGGTTTCTTTTTCTAACCAAATTATAGTTGATTTATGAATATTACTCTTGAGATTAAAACTATATGTTGATCATATTATTTTTATTATCATATATAACATTTTTATAACCCTAATGATGATATTTCTCTTTGACTTGAGTGTAAAGATGGGTAGATTTTTGATATGATCGTGACTATGGGTTCTCTTTGGCCAGTAGTGCAAAGTTGAATTGTTGACTGGTATGATCATGACCATTGAATTTATAATTAAATATCTTAAGCTTAAGTGCAAAGGTGAAATGATCAACATGGTTATAATTGTTTATATAAATTCTGAAATGATTATATATTTCTTTGAGATATTAATATATTTGGCCTGTAGTGCAAATATGAACTGTTGAGGATTATTTTTGGCATGTAGTGCAAAGATGAATTGTTGATGAATATCTTTGGCCCGTAGTGCAAAGATGACCTGTTGTTGAATATCTTTGGCCTGTAGAGCAAAGATGGTCTGTTGATGAATATCTTTGGCCCGTAGTACAAAGATGAAATTGTTAGTATGATTATAAACAGGAACTGTGATTTGGTATAACCATGATGTTTGATGTTTCAGGAAAAGACATGTGATGAAAATTATCTTCGTCCTGGATGCGAAGAGAAATTTAGAATCACAATTATGATTATGAGTTATTCATATGATTGTGGACCAGAACTGTTGATTGATGTTACAAGGATAAAACATTGTTGGTGGATTTTTAACATAGAGGAGATAATAGACTTTATGGTCTATTTGACTCTTCTAATGGATTGCTCTTTCCGCTGCAACTATGGTTAAAATTTTTATCATCTACCATATGTTCTAAATCTCTAATTTATTATTGATGAAGGCTATTGATAATTTAATTATCTTTAGTTATGATATTCTTTCTTTGGGCTAGTTGTGCTCACTTACATTTCACAATTCCTTTCGGGTAATAAGAGTGTAAATGGGTCGGCGCAGGGGTAACAGGGAATAAGCGGTGGTCATCATTTAGTAGTTATATTTGGTGAATCAACTAGGGTGAGGTGAACCCAACGTTGGAAGGGTGTTTTGTCACTATCATACAAGATGTCTAATGACATACAACCTCGTGTCATCATAAGACAGGGTTGTGCTCATCCACTTGCTGAGTATATTTACGAGCACTACCTATATAATCTTGGTGTTTGTTTGAAGTATAATTCTCATTTAGAGATAGTGGAGATAATGATATGTCAAGAGAAGACTCACCATTGGGAAGAATATGATAGTAATCTTCTCATTTTTCTTTGGGGTCTATTCGGTCAACCAAGGATAATTCTGTGGCCATATGATATCTATCATAACCTAGACGCATGGCCTCCCATGTACGAAGGTTTCCTTGAGCACTTCCCAAAGATTCTAATTTCTAAAAGCAGTTTTGACTATACCTTTATGTAAGGTGTCATTGTGACGTCTTATCCAAGGTTAGGATGAGTGTCACGTTGGTATATATTTTTATCCAAACTCACAAAGATATGTGTTGTTGTATTTTGCACGACAATTGTTGTAATAAAGTTGTAGTTGTTTTTACGTACCATGTATTTGGCGACTCGAGAATGGGTTGGATGGAATGGACCTATTTTGGGGTTGTCACATTTGTATCGAGCTTAGGGATATGGTCTCTGGCGGAGATCGGGGAATATAACTAGGAGGGGAGAGATGAGTAAATCCTTCGCTAGTGTGTCCTACCTAAGCTTATTTGTTGGTTAGTCATAATATCGGGATATGATGTGATATGTTAATTTGTTTAAATTAACCCTTGTTTTATGGCAGTATTTGAGAATGGCTGCTGAGAATGTTAACAATGGAGTGAATGAGAGCGTGGGGATACCTCTAATCACCAACCAGGATAATGTAATATCAGGCGAAGAAGGAATTAGAGAAATCCATGTGATGAGTGAATAATTGATAGTTGCACCCCAGATGGTCGCAGAGATAACAATTGAGAGTGAGGAAGAAGAGGTACGTGAGGAGAATTAGTTAGAGGTATTATATGATCAAAATGTAGAATTGTAAAATCGTATTCATGAGTTAGAAGAGCAGGCTGAAGAACGACAGGCGGTCGTGGAGCAAAAGGATGCAACAATTTAAGCTTGTGTTACCCGATATGTGATTCTTGAATAGAAGCATTCTTTGGCAGAGTATAAGATGAAAAAGATGGAATCTGAGCTGAAAGAAGAAAAAACTGAACGAGTGAGAATAAGTGATGCATGGGCAAAAGCCGCACGACACGTGGATATTGTGGAAAGAGATGTCCGATCTAAGAAGGCTAAAATAGATGATATGAATTTCCCTTTTTTGGAAAGCAATTGGGAGAACCCAACATCGAGTTTTGAATTACTCTGTACATAAAGCGGTCAATCGAAATTCAATATGGATCGAAGATTGATGATTCAGATCATGAATCAGGAGTACGACGAGGCAGTTGAGGGAGGAATATGTCCTATAGAAAAGTATATTCCAACGGTAGTGATGACGCCAAATGCTGCCCCAGACAAGTCAAAGCCGGGTAGTTCGAGGGATGGCGGTTGTCATGACTTCCCAACAAATGAGGAACCCAAATGAAGTTATCACGGGAGATGAGCAACGGAGAAATCATGATGACCCGGGAAATAAAATCTGAAATGAAAGCAAGGTATTCTCAACTTTTCGAAATACCAGGTATGTAAATTTCGGGGACGAAATTTCATAAGGAGGGGAGATTGTAAGACCCCGAATTTTATGAAATAAAAGTATTCAATTTTTCTTATAATAACTATTCAGTAAATGGTTAAATTGATAAAAGTTTAAAGTTAAGGGTGATATATGAATTTTTTCAAAATACGCAAGTGGTTATAAAATATTCATTGTTGTCGGGGAATATTCATTTAGTCATAGAATATTCTTTCTGTCGGGGAATATTCGTACGACGGCGCAGCCATTTGTGGGCCCCATAACGGATAATTGTCGGATGAAGAAAACGACAAATTTGAGTGTTTATAAATAACTACAGTAATGGTTACGATTAACTTTGTTGAATAATCTTATGGTTAAAATCTGATGTCTGGCGTTATTGCACATTATTTGCGGTGATTGCACAAGATTTTTGAAATTATTGATTCTTAAGTAAGAAGACACTACTCAATAATGGTTACAGTAATTACTGTTCAATATTTTATTTACTTGATTCAATAATTGTTACGTTGATATTTTATATTATTGTTGTTCAATAATTGTCACTGCACATCATCTCCATTATCCGATCAATAATTCATATTATTTGGAATAATATTATTAGATAACATTATTGGCAATGTCTAGAAAGTTATGTCGAGGAGAGGTTTGGTCACCTAATCATGGCCGAAGAGGAGAGAATCCTTATCTGAAAGCCCCCTCTTTCTTGGGAACTGCTTGGTTGTCATTATTGTGATTCTGTAATATTATTTGTGAATAATTAATTATTGATTTATATGATAAGGAAATATTTATTTTATGTGGATAAAAATGATGGATTTATTTATGTGGTTATAAATGAAGGAATTAATGCTGAGGTGTTTTATCAGTATTTTGTCGGTGGGGAGGTATTAAAAATCATCCGTTTGTGGATTTCGGATATTTTTAGTTTGGAATTTGGAAAAATGCAAAGCTACAAAGTTGTAAAGAATTCAATTTCAGGCAGAATGGACATAAAATTCGTATTTTTCTGATAAACGGTCTATTTTCTATGAATTGTTGAAGTTTCAGAAAATAAAATAATTTTTATTAATTTATGGGTGGGACCCACTTTTACTTTTCAAACCATGTGCTGAATTTATTTCAATTTTGGTCGCTTTCAGATTTTCAGCAAGAAGAGGGCGTAGAATGAGGAAGAAGATATATTAATATTTTATTAATTTAGTCTTCTTTTGGCGTTTCTAACATTTTCCTATAAATAGGTGCTTAAGTTAGAATTGAAAATCACACCGTAAACATAAGTTTTTTCTCTATATTATCAAGCATATTTTTGTTAGTATTTAGATATCTTGAGTGTTGCTATATCTGACGATAAGTTAGTTCGTTAGTTATATCCGATATTCAAGTCGTAAATACCGCTCTTTTTAAGGTAAAGGGATTTTAAGTGTTGTTATGTTTTTCATGTTTCAGAACTTTTCGAATTTCAAAAATTTCGGAAAAATTTGAAATGATATTTTGATGAGTTTTCTTGATTGTTTCCAAAAATGGTGATTTTTTGATGTATAGATTAAGAGTTATGAATTTTACGGAAAAGACTATTTTAAAAGAAAACCCTTATAACTCCTTGTGGTTAACTCCAAAATTAATAAAATTTTATTGGGAGTACATCTATATAATATCGATTGTACTCTGTGAATTTTGAAATTTTGGATAAAAGTACAATTTATGATAAATGTCTAAATATTCTTGGCGGTTTTTTTATATATGAAAATAGTAAATGAATTTTAAAATTTCGAGAAAATATATGTTCAATATGGGACTATATTCTGCTAAATTCTAGAAAAGAAATATTTTTGGAACTGATTTTATATTTTTCATAAAAATGGTCTAGTTATGAGTAAAAGAATTAAATATGTTATGTGAAGTAAGAAAATTGGAAGATATGATTTTATGGCTTGAGAATCATACATGAGTTATATGTAGATTTTTGATGAGGGTTTTGGTTATTGATGATGAAATCTTATGAGTTTGGCATTTTAAAATGATTAAATGCATTATTTAGTAAAGTGTAAACAATTAAAATAAATTGTTTATAAGTTTAAGAAATGTTATTTCAATATCATTATACCAAAATATTGGTATGGATTTTATGTGGAATTTCTACCTTTTTGTGTTCGAGTTACTATTCACGAGTTACTATTCACGAAGTTACTATTCATGGGTTATTATTCACGAGTTACTATTCATGACAAAATTGGTTTCGTTTTCTAACCAAATTATAGTTGATTTATGAATATTACTCTTGAGATTAAAACTATATGTTGATCATATTATTTTTATTATCATATATAATATTTTTATAACCATAATGATGATATTTCTCTTTGACTTGAGTGTAAAGATGGGTAGATTTTTGCTATGATCATGACTATGGGTTCTCTTTGGCCAGTAGTGCAAAGTTGAATTGTTGACTGGTACGATCATGACCATTGAATTTATAATTGAATATCTTTAGCTTAAGTGCAAAGGTGAAATGATCAACATGGTTATAATTGTTTATTTAAATTCTGAAATGATTATATATTTCTTTGAGATATTAATATATTTGGCCTGTAGTGCAAATATGAACTGTTATGGAATATCTTTGGCCTGTAGTGCAAAGATGAATTGTTGATGAATATCTTTGGCCCATAGTGCAAAGATGACCTGTGGTTGAATATCTTTTGCCTGTAGAGCAAAGATGGTCTGTTGATGAATATCTTTGGCCCGTAGTGCAAAGATGAAATTGTTAATATGATTATAAACAGGAACTGTGATTTGGTATAACCATGATGTTTGATGTTTCAGGAAAAGACATGTGATGAAAATTATCTTCGTCCTGGATGCGAAGAGAAATTTAGAATCACAATTATGATTATGAGTTATTCATATGATTGTGGACCAGAACTGTTGATTGATGTTACAGGGATAAAACATTGTTGGTGGATTTTTAACATAGAGGAGATAATAGACTTTATGGTCTATTTGACTCTTCTAATGGATCGCTTCGTTCACGCAACTATGGTTGAAATTTTATCATCTACCATATGTTCTAAATCTTTAATTTATTATTGATGAAGGCTATTGATAATTTAATTATCTTTAGTTATGATATTCTTTACTGGGCTAGTTGTGCTCACACTTACATTTCACAATTCTTTCGTGTAATAAGAGTGTATTTGGGTCGAAAGGGTAATGTGAGGGAATAGAGCGGTGGTCATCATTTAGTAGTTATATTTGGTGAATCAACTAGGGTGAGGCGAACCCAACGTTGGAAGGGTGTTTTGTCACTATCATAGAAGATGTCTAATGATATACAACCTCGTGTCATCATAAGACAGGGTTGTGCTCATTCACTTGCTGAGTATATTTACGAGCACTACCTATATAATCTTGGTGTTTGTTTGAAGTATAATTCTCGTTTAGAGACAGTGGAGATAATGATATGTCAAGAGAAGACTCACCATTGGGAAGAATATGATAGTAATCTTCTCATTTTTCTTTGGGGTCTATTCGGTCAACCAAGGATAATTCTGTGGCCATATGATATCTATCATAACCTAGACGCATGGCCTCCCATGTACGAAGGTTTCCTTGAGCACTTCCCAAAGATTCTAATTTCTAATATAGTTTTTGACTATACCTTTATGTAAGGTGTCATTGTGACGTGCTATCCAAGGTTGGGATGAGTGTCACAGTTGGTATATATTTTTATCCAAACACACAGCATATGTGTTGTTGTATTTTGCACGACAATTATTGTAATAAAGTTGTAGTTGTTTTTTGTACCATGTATTTGGCAACACATAATGGGTTGGATGGAATGCACCTATTTTGGGGTTGTCACATTTGGTATCAGAGCTTAGGGATATGGTCTCTGGCGGAGATCGGGGAATATAATTAGGAGGGGAGAGATGAGTAAATCCTTCGCTAGTGTGTCCTACCTAAGCTTATTTGTTGGTTAGTCATAATATCGGGATATTATGTGATATGTTAATTTGTATAAATTAACCCTTGTTTTATGGCAGTATTTGAGAATGGCTGCTGAGAATGTTAACAATGGAGTGAATGAGAGCGTGGGGATACCTCTAATCACCAACCAGGATAATGTAATATCAGGCGAAGAAGGAATTAAAGAAATCCATGTGGTGAATGAAGAATTGATAGTTGCACCCGAGATGGTCGCAGAGGTAACAGCTGAGAGTGAGGAGAAGAGGAAGAAGAGGTACGTGAGGAGAATTAGTTAGAGGTATTATATGATCAAAATGTAGAATTGTAAAATCGTATTCATGAGTTAGAAGAGCAGGCTGAAGAACGACAGGCGGTCGTGGAGCAAAAGGATGCAACAATTTAAGCTTGTGTTACCCGATATGTGATGCTTGAATAGAAGCATTCTTTGGCAGAGTATAAGATGAAAAAGATGGAATCTGAGCTGAAAGAAGAAAAAACTGAACGAGTGAGAATAAGTGATGCATGGGCAAAAGCCGCACGACACGTGGATATTGTGGAAAGAGATGTCCGATCTAAGAAGGCTAAAATAGATGATATGAATTTCCCTTTTTTGGAAAGAAATTGGGAGAACCCAACATCGAGTTTTGAATTACTCTGTACATAGCGGTCAACCGGAATTCGATATGGATTGAAGATTGATGATTCAGATCATGAATCAGGAGTACGACGAGGCAGTTGAGGGAGGAATATGTCCTATAGAAAAGTATATTCCAACCGGTAGTGATGACGCCAAATCTTGCCCTGCATAAGTCAAAGCGGCAAGTAGTTCGAGGGATGGCGGTTGTCATGACTTCCCAACAAATGAGGAACCCAAATGAAGTTATCACGGGAGATAAGCAACGGAGAAATCATGATGACCCGGGAAATAAAATCTGAAATGAAAGCAAGGTATTCTCAACTTTTCGAAATACCAGGTATGTAAATTTCGGGGACGAAATTTCATAAGGAGGGGAGATTGTAAGACCCCGAATTTTATGAAATAAAAGTATTCAATTTTCTTATAATAACTATTCAGTAAATGGTTAAATTGATAAAAGTTTAAAGTTAAGGGTGATATATGAATTTTTTCAAAATACGCAAGTGGTTATAAAATATTCATTGTTGTCGGGGAATATTCGTTTAGTCGTAGAATATTCTTTTACGTCGAGAGGAATATTAAATGACTAGTAGCATGACCATTTCAGGGCCCCATAACGGATAAATTGTCGGATGAAGAAAACGACAAATTTGAGTTTTTATAAATAACAACGTAATGGTTACTGATTAACATCGTTGGAATACCGGTGGTTAAAATACTGATGTCTGCGTTATTGCACATTAGCACACGATATTGCACAGTATTTTTGAAATTATTGATTCTTACGTAAGAAGACACTACTCAATAATGGTTACAGTAATTACTGTTCAATATTTTATTTACTTGATTCAATAATTGCTACGTTGATATTTTATATTATTCTTGTTCAATAATTGTCACTGCACATCATCTCCATTATTAGATCAATAATTCATATTATTTGGAATAATATTATTAGATAACATTATTGGCAATGTCTAGAAAGTTATGTCAAGGAGAGGTTTGGTCACCTAATTGCGTGCCAGTAAGGAGAAATCCTTATCGGAAAGCCCCCTCTTTCTTGGGAACTACTTGGTTGTCATTATTGTGATTCTGTAATATTATTTGTGAATAATTAATTATTGATTTATATGATAAAGAAATATTTATTTTATGTGGATAAAAATGATGGATTTATTTATGTGGTTATAAATGAAGGAATTAATGCTGAGGTGTTTTATCAGTATTTTGTCGGTGGGGAGGTATTAAAAATCATCCGTTTATGGATTCGGATATTTTTGGTTTGGAATTTGGAAAAACGCAAAGCTAAAAAGTTGTAAAGAATTCAATTTCAGGCAGAATGGACATAAAATTCGTATTTTTATGATAAACGGTCTATTTTCTATGAATTGTTGAAGTTTCAGAAAATAAAATAATTTTTATTAATTTATGGGTGGGACCCACTTTTACTTTTCAAACCATGTGCTGAATTTATTTCAATTTTGGCTGCTCAGATTTTTCAGCAAGAGTGGGCGTAGAATGAGGAAGAAGATATATTAATATTTTATTAATTTAGTCTTCTTTCATGTTCTAAGCATTTTCTATAAATAGGTGCTTAAGTTAGAATTGAAAATCACACCGTAAACATAAGTTTCTCTCTATATTATCAAGCATATTTTGTTAGTATTTAGATATCTTGAGTGTTGTTATACGTATAAGTTCATTCAACGTTATATCCGATATTCAAGTCGTAAATCTTGCTCTTTTCGAGGTAAAGGGATTTTAAGGGTTGTTATGTTTTTCATGTTTCAGACTTTTCGGAATTTCAAAAATTCTGGAAAAATTTGAAATGATATTTTGATGAGTTTTCTTGATTGTTTCCAAAAATGGTGATTTTTTGATGTATAGATTAAGAGTTATGAATTTTACGGGAAAAGACTATTTTAAAAGAAAATCCTTATAACTCCTTGTGGTTAACTCCAAAATTAATGAAATTTTTATTGGGAGTACATCTATATAATATCAGTGTACTCTGTGAATTTCAGAATTTTTTGATAAAAGTATAATTTCTGATAAATGTCTAAATATTCGGCGGTTTTAGCCATATGAAAAATAGTAAATGAATTTTAAAAATTCTGAGAAAATGTTTTTGTTCAATATTGGACTATATTCTGCTAAATCCCATAAAAGAAACATTTTTGGAACTGATTTGGTATTTTTCATAAAAATGGTCTAGTTATGAGTAAAAGAATTAAATATGTTATGTGAAGTAAGAAAATTGGAAAATATGATTTTATGGCTCGAGAATCATACATGAGTTATATAGAGATTTTTATGAGGGTTTTGGTTATTGGTGATGAAATCTTATGAGTTTGGCATTTTAGAATGATTAAATGCATTATTTAGTAAAGTGTAAACAATTAAAATAAATTATTTACAAGTTTAAGAAATGTTATTTCAATATCATTATACCGAAATATTGGTATGGATTTTATTGTGGAATTTCTACCTTTTTTGTGTCAAGTTACTATTCACGAAGTTACTATTCATGGGTTACTATTCATGAGTTACTATTCATGACAAAATTGGTTTCTTTTTCTAACCAAATTATAGTTGATTTATGAATATTACTCTTGAGATTAAAACTATATGTTGATCATATTATTTTTATTATCATATATAATATTTTTATAACCCTAATGATGATATTTCTCTTCGACTTGAGTGTAAAGATGGGTAGATTTTTGGTATGATCATGACTATGGGTTCTCTTTGGCCAAGAAGTGTAAAGTTGAATTGTTGATTTGGTATGATCATTACCATTGAATTTATAATTGAATATCTTTAGCTTAACTGCAAAGGTGAAATGATCAACATGGTTATAATTGTTTATATAAATTCTGAAATGATTATATATTTCTTTGAGATATTAATATATTTGGCCTGTAGTGCAAATATGAACTGTTGAGGAATATCTTTGGCCTGTAGTTCAAAGATGAATTGTTGATGAATATCTTTGGCCCGTAGTGCAAAGATGACTCACATTGAATATCTTTGGCTGTAGTGTAGAGCAAAGATGGTCTCATTGATGAATATTTTGAATTCAGTAGCAAAAGATGAAATTGTTATTATGATTATAAACAGAAGGCGTGATTTGGTATAACCATGATGTTTGATGTTTCAGGAAAAGACATGTGATAAAAAATTATCTTCGTCCTAGATGCGAAGAGAAATTTAGAATCACAATTATGATTATGAGTTATTTATATGATTGTGGACCAGAACTGTTGATTGATGTTACAGGGATAAAACATTGTTGGTGGATTTTTAACATAGAGGAGATAATAGACTTTATGGTCTATTTGACTCTTCTAATGGATTGCTCTTTCCGCTGCAACTATGGTTGAAATTTTTATCATCTACCATATGTTCTAAATCTCTAATTTATTATTGATGAAGGCTATTGATAATTTAATTATCTTTAGTTATGATATTCTTTACTGGGCTAGTTGTGCTCACACTTCTGTTTCACAATTCCTTTCAGGTAATAAGAGTGTAGCTGGGTTGAGCGGGGGTAACAGGGGAATAGAACGGTGGTCATCATTTAGTAGTTATATTTGGTGAATCAACTAGGGTGAGGCGAACCCAACGTTGGAAGGGTATTTTGTCACTATCATACAAGATGTCTAATGACATACAAACCGCGTGTCATCATAAGATGTGGTTGTGCTCATCCACTTCTTCGAGTATATTTCTGAGCACTACCTATATAATCTTGGTGTTTGTTTGAAGTATAATTCTCATTTAGAGACAAGTGGAGATAATGATATGTCAAGAGAAGACTCACCATTGGGAAGAATATGATAGTAATATTCTCGCTTTTCTTTTGGGGTTTATTGGGTCAACCAAGGATAATTTCGTGGCCATATGATATCTATCATAACCTGTACGCATGGCCTCCATATGCGACGGTTTCTTGAGCACTTCCCAAAGATTCTATTTTCTAAAACAGTTTTTGACTATACCTTTATGTAAGGTGTCATTGTGACGTGCTATCCAAGGTTGGGATGAGTGTAACAGTTGGTATATATTTATATCCAAACTCACAGCATATGTGTTGTTGTATTTTGCACGACAATTGGTGTAATAAAGTTGTAGTTGTTTTCTGTACCATGTATTTGGCGACTCATAATGGGTTGGATGGAATGGACCTATTTTGGGGTTGTCACATGATCGATCGACCCACACGCAAAACAACCTCGTGTCTTCTTTGGAATGGGACACTGGGGTGACATGTGTCCCTCTTGACCACAGTTGTAATAGACTCTTTTTTTCTTCAAGCAAACTCCTTGATGACGCTTCCTGCAAACTACACACGGCGCGCCTTTCTTCCTAATCTCTACTGGATTATTACCTGAATTAGTATCACCATCCCTCTTACATTTATTAAGATTATTGCCTCCACTACCACCTATCATAATATTTCCTTCAGCCTCCTTTCTTTTTTCTTGACCATTATTCAATACAGCTTCAATTTCTCCTTCAACGATAATGGCTTTTTCTAATAATGTTGAAAATGAACTAATTTGCAGCACATTCAACTTCTCGAGTACCAACGATTTCAATCCATTCCTAAAACATCATGCTTTAAGCTCCTCAATGTCCACTCGATGTGGAGAAAATTTTGTTAACTCGTTGAACTTGACAAAATATTCTATCACCGTCATATCTTCCTGCTTCAGATTCACAAATTGTTCTTCCATATTTTTCTTTAGACTTCCTTTCCTTGGCGGCATTATCTAATAAAAATCTTACATTAATTCTCCTTCTCTATATAAATTCTTATTAATAACACAATAAGAATTAAAAAAAAAATTCCCATATAATCGCATATTTATTCAAATAGCACACAGTACATTTAGCTCCAAACACATAGCACTATCCCTTTTTAAATAATATTAGGATTAACAACACAACTTTAAACAAAAGTTGTAATTCTCCATTCACACATAACTATTCCCCGTTCATCAAACTTACCACACCTAGGGGTTCAGGAATTTGCCATAATTATATGAGTGTATGAACTTATCCTAGTCAGACCTTTGGCGTCCATTCACTGAGGGGTTCAAAACATTTCATATAATTATGAGTCATGAACTTACAATAAGTATGAGTTTTAAGAACTCAAAAATTAATCTTAATCTTATATTCATATAGAAAATAAAGATTTCACTCATACAAACATATATATTTTCATATGTTCACACATCATTCTTGATATTAAAATCGTTAATATCACACTCTATCAAAAGATACTATCGCTTAAACTTAAGCTATCTACCGTCCACTCCCTTCACCAGTCTTCTTCTTACAAGGACACTTGTTGCCTTTGGCTTAGGACAATATAGGAAAATATGTATTTCTTACTTAAAATTGAAGCACACGTTCTTCCACATCATGCATTCTCACACGTGAGTCTTTCCACACTTGCTGCAGACTTGATCCTTCTTCGGGTTTAAATTTTTTTCAGAGTTGTCGCTGTCGTTGTCCCTCTTCCTCTTATTCTTGCTGCTGGATTGTTCCTTCAAACGATCCACCACCTTCAGTCTTCATCCTCCACTGTGCCTTCAAATTTCATTTCGTTTCTTCACTCATTTCGCATGAACTACGGCTTCGCTTCTTCCATAAATCCTCCAAGAGAAATACTTTTCTCCGGAGTTCTTGATCTTCTTCAGATAGTTGATCTTATTCTACAACTTTGATCTTATTCTCTTTCTCCACCTTAGCTTCTTCGGACTCTGCCTCCTCATCACCACTCAGATACATCTCGGGATAATCGTCATGATAGCTCCCTAGATTGATCATAGGTTCATCTTTTCTCACTTTCTCAACTGATTTGCTTTGCGCTGGCACCTCGGCTACTGGCACTGGTGCAACAATCGCTAGCATCTCCACACTCACTTCATCTTCTCCAAACATCCTACAATCAGTTTAAATGACTTGATTAATACTTCTCCAGTATGAACTTATCACACTATGCGTTCACATATCTCACTATCGAAGCCCTCGCTTAGTACTCTACGTGAGTATTCTAGATTCCGCTTATGGTTATAATCCTAGGGTTTTCCCCACCCCACTTAAGGTTTATAGCCTACAGATCAACTACCAACTTGTGACGCCTTGGTCACTATGACTTTGATACTAACTCGTGACACCCCAAATCCAAGTTTTCGACCCGAGTTTGGTGTTCACGATCCACAATATAAATAACATTTAACTACCCATTTATTTATAAATAGGAACATACACTTCATTAACTGATATAGTTAATACATTACCCCAGGTTCTCTAACCTTAACATTACAAACATACCCTTTAGTTATATAAAAAGGGTTCACAATTACAATATAATAATAATGTTATTCATAACTAATTAATCACTATGTCTTTGCCTTTGTTCTTCACAACACCTCCTGACACTTCGTCCCTAGCTGAAAAGTTTTATTTAACAAGGGTGAGCAACAAATTTTCCCCACAAGTTAAGATATACAATGAATGTATAAGTATCCGAATAATTGACTATCTATTTGATAGAATGAAACCAAAGTTCGGGAAACTTTGAAATAGCTGAACAAATCGTTAATCAATAACAAGTCTTCTCGTATTCTAGGCAACACAATAATCTGATAATGAAAGAGTACAACGCTTTCAAAATTTCTACGATATTCTATTGAATAAACAAGAATCAATTTTACGCAATAACAAAGTGGAATGTTTTCCAGATTTATGCTGAGTGATCTATTGGATCTAGAACTTCTATCTGCTAGAGTATCTATCAAAGATTTACTTTGATACATACGCAGGAGTATCAGATAACCATAAAGATTAAATCATACCCCTCTGCAAGTATAACAAGTGATCAGCATTATTATACCCTATATTATGCATAATATTTAGGTCGCGCATAATAGTCGAATATACAACTTAAAAAATGTTCCCTTTATATAAAAGGTTGTTCTTCTCAGTCTCTGAATCAAGATCTGATTTAAAAACGAAATTCAATGATTTCAATTTCTATTTACTTATCGATCTAGCCGAAATAATTGGCATCGATCTATCAATAACAATTGAATTCTTTTCTTGAATCTATCAAGTTTTAACAAATATTTGTCTAGCCAGAATAATTAGCTAAGACATTTCTCAACATAATTTGACAATAAACAAGAATTATCTATACTGTCAATTCTATCTTCTACGAATATAAATATCCAACAACAGTTATTCTATAAATGTATATTCTCCGAATCAGTAATTCAATTTGAATTATTAATCATGCACTAACTGCGAATAATCAACAATAAATTCCCTGGACATGGTATAATTAGCAATAATTAACCATTATAATAATTGAATGAATATAACTCAAAGTTGAGTTAGGAAACTTGCCTTCCGCGTTGATTACTACTACACAATAAACATATCTGCATTCGTAAGACCTATAACTAATAATATCAGTCTCACAATTAGCACAATAATTCACAACACACAATACTGTATTCTACAGTCAAACTTCTCTTAAGCACATTACCACATAGCCACATTAGTGTTTATAACCTATATAAACACTTAACAAGTCTAACTAGTTCGGTCTGGTTGGACTTCGGTCCTTTCTTGGTATTTTGGTCACTCTAGTCAACAATTGACACATTGATTGTCAACTAAACTTGGTCTCTAAGCTTCAACATTTTTTTAGATAAGCCAAATATCGTTTATAATATTTTTCAGAAGCTTTTAATAATTTATAAACAATTATTATAATTTATAATAATTTTTCAAACACTTAAATCATTTTTAATTGATTTAATTATCAAATGATCTTATCATTATTAATATTTAATAATATAAAAATAGTAATAACATACTTGTCAAAATATTAAAGTTATTTTTAATAACTTAAAATATTTTTAAATCATCAATATTCTACTTAAATAATTTTAAAATAAATAAAATCATTTTTAAATCAACATCATTAATATCTAAATATTAATGAAATTATTACTCAAATATTAAAAGTCATTAATTATAACTTCAAATATTTTAAAAACATTTTTCTCATTTTTAAATGATTTTTAAATTAATAAAATCATTTTAATTTATTTATTTAATATAATAATTAAATAAATCTAATATCATTAATATTAATTTATTAATGATAATTCTTCAAAAATATTGAAAATTATATTTTATACTTTAAAATATTTTCTAACATTTTATTCTTATTTAAAATAATTTTAAATCAATAAAATCATTTTCAACTTATTTATTTAATTTAATAATTAAATAAATCTAATATCATTAATATTAAATTATTAATGAGAATTCTCCAAAATATTAAAAGTCACATTTTATAACTCAAAATATTTTTAAATACTTTATTCTTATTTAAAATGATTTTCATAATATTAAATCATTTTTCTCTAATTTATTTAATACACTAATTAAATAAATTAAATATCATTAATATCCCAATAATTATAAATATTAATGAAAAATGTCCCAAATAATTAAAAGTTAATTTTTAGAATTTAAAATGATTTTTAAAACCATTTTTGGTAATTTTTATAATTTAATTTCTATTTTTAATTAATTACCGGAAAAATCAGAAAATAAAATAATTCAAACGAAATCCATTGTAGGGTCTTTAGTGATCAGAATCGTCATTGTTGGTGTTCTTGAGCTCAAGAACAACGACGGTACGACAAGATATAAAGGTCAACGTTCAATCGCTCATATTTGTTTAATCCGGTATGTTTCTGGGATCTTTTGTGCACTGATATTGTAGTATACATGTAGTAATACAATTGTAAATTCTTATCTCAGTCAAACAACAACACACCAAAGCGATCTAGACTCTCAAACATATTGTCAGACCGTACCTAGGTTTCCCCAGAAACCCAGAACTTCGACTGGTCACTTTGATGCTCAATTAAGTTTATGTTCTAGTCATTTTATAGGTGTTACGAAGGTTCAGAACTATATTAAGCATGTCAAGGAACAGGTATATACCAAGATCCCAGTCCAACTACAACATAATCACGATATATCACTTGGTCAAACTCTAACAGAAAAGGTGTTCATGAGCGCTTCGGGAATTCCCGTAAATACTAAGTCGCTTTCGGATGGCTACTTTGACCATCTCATACATACAACATATTTGTTGTTTAAGTGATATTAAGGCATGGGTCTATAGTAAGTTTAACACACTACAACCTGGTTACAACCAAATCAACAATACACATACAACCTGTCAGATCCAAGCATTACAAATAGTCATAGACGACGATAACGTATACGGGTTACCTGAGAATGTATGACGGTCGTGGTCCACAACCGACTTTGACCGACTATATCTTGTAATCTAGAAATCGAATAGCTTGGATTCCACTTCCAGATCATAGACCTCATGACAGAGTATAGATCCAAAACATAAAACAACACAAAACACTAACAGATAAGGATTTACAGCCCTTGACATTATGTTGTCAGACGACCTTTTGAGCTCAAGAGCAGTTTTGAAAAACTTGATTTTACCAACTTTGATCTTTATGGATCCATGATGGATCATCATAGATCATCTTAAAACATCTTTTAACACTTTTATAAACTCATAAACACAAACTTTACCTTAGCATACAAGATCTAGGTTGAGTTTAGGATTATACCTCTCTTCTTAAATCTTTGATCCTTACTCTCCAAATCTGTTCTTGGTGTTCTAGGAGATGATCTTTGACTAATTCACTTGATAATTTGGAGCTTCAGTGGGAGCTAGGTTGAAAAATAAGTTTTTAGTAACTTTCTCTCCCAAATCTATATATATGATGATATATTTGATATAAGGGCATGAATTTTGTAGACATTTGCAATGTTAAATGAACCACTAAAGCTTTAGCCATTTTACAAGTTTCCTAATAAAAATCCCATAAAGGGCATTTTTGTCATTTGCAATTTAAATCTAATGGCAAGATGGTCAAATGTCCAAACCCATAGGGTTTAACCCTAAGGTTCTAACCCTTAGGTTTTATAAACCCCAAATTCTAGAATTTTCTAATTAGGGTTTAAAAAAAATAAAAAAAAAATTCCTAAAATAAAAATAAGGGTTTTAAATAGAAATTAATGTTTTTAAAGTATAATTAGGGTTTCCTAATTATATTAGCATTTACTAAACACATTAGGCTTGCTAATTAGGATTAGGGTTTCTTAATTAGGGTTTACAAATCCTGAATATGAAATTGGGGTTTTAATAAAAAATAAAATTTCCAAATTACAATTAGGGTTTGTAAAATAGAAATTAAAGTAACAAAAATATAATTAGGGTTTTCTAATCATATTTAAGTTTAATAAACACATTAATCCTACCAATTATGATTAGGGTTTCCTAATTAGGGTTTAGGATTCCCGAATTTAAAATTAGGGTTTCCCAACTTTCGATTAGGGTTTCTAATCTCTTATTAGGGTTTATTATTATTAAACCTTATCCGATCAATCATTGATCAATAAATCTATACAATACAAACATGTACTCATTAATATAATTATTTTAATTATATTATTTTACAGAATCCCTATCAAGAAATTAGGGTTAGGGTTTCTAAAGCTTGTTAAGCACAACTCTACTCTAATTTATTAGTCAATACACAAATTGACCTTCTCGAGACTCGTATTACAGATACTTGTCACAAAATTGATAATCAATATTAATAAAAAAAAATTATTCGTAAAATTTTAATTACTCGAAATCATGGGTTATCACAGAAGATAGTAGATATCATGCTCTACTTGACTTTTCTAAAATACAGTTGTATGTCTTTGGCTTATAGTGCAAAGATGAATTGTTAATGAATATCTTTCGCCGTAGTGCAAAGATAAATTTATTAGTATGATTATGAACAAGAATTGTGATTTGGTATAACCATGATTTTTGATGTTTCAGGTGAAGATAGGTGATGAAAATTATCTTCGTCCTGGGTGCGAAGAGGAATTTAGAATCACAATTATGATTATGAGTTATTCATATGATTGTGGACAGGAATTATTAATTGATGTTACAGGGATAAAACATTATTGGTGGACTTTTAACATGGAGAAGATAATAGACCTGATGGTCTATTTGACTCTTCTAATGGATTGCTCGTTCCACTACAACTATGGTTGAAAACTTTTATCATCTACCATATGTTCTAAATCTCTGATTTATTAATGATGAAGGCTATTGATAATGTAAATTAACTTTAGTCATGATATTCTTTACTAGGCCAGTTGTGCTCACCCTTTCTGCTTCACAATTCATTTTAGGTAATAAGAGTGTTACCGGGTCGAGTAGGGATAACAGGGAAATAGAACGGTGGTCTCTAGCTGTGGAGGTTCTCCCTAAACAGTATAGAAAAGTGTGTTGTATTCTATACATCATTTAGTAGTTATATTTGGTGAATCAAATAGGGTGAGGCGAACCCAACTTTGGAAGGGTGTTTTGCCACTATCATACAAGATATCTAATAACATACAACCTCGTGTTCTCATAAGACATGGTTGTGCACATCCACTTGTTGAATATATCTACGAGCTCTACCTATATGATCTTGGGGTTTATGTGAAATATAATTTTCACTTGGAGACAACGGAGATAGTTATATGTCAAGAGAAGACTCACCATTGGAAAGAAGATGATAGTAATCTTCTCATTTTTCTTTGGGGTCTATTGAGTCAACCAAGGATAATTCTGTGGACATATGATATCTATTATAACCTAGACGCATGGCCTCCCATGTATGAAGGTTTCCTTGAGCACTTCCCAAAGATTTTAATTTCTAAAACAGTTTTTGATTATACTTTTATGTAAAGTACCATTGTAAGGTTGTGGTCGAGGCACCATGAGAGTTACATACATTTGTATTAAAACTCACAGTTAACTGTGGTCGTATTCTATACGACAGTTCAACAGTTGTATAAATGAAGTTGTATTTGAATTTTGTACCATGTATCTGGCGACTCAGAATGGGTGATGTATACCTAATTTTGGGGGCATCACAAAAATGCTTTATAGCGACAGTCATCGACCGTAGCTATAGTGTTCTATACACGATTTTTTATGGCCTATAGCGACGGCCGCCACTATAGGCCAAAAGACTGTCGCTAAAACCTATAGCGATGGCTTCTATGGCGACGATTGGTGACCATCGCTAAAACTGCACACCCCCAAATCTTGGTACTTCATTACCTCAAGATTTTGTGTTCACGTAATCAAAACATTCATATATAACTACCCAATCATAATAAATTGAATAATAAAAGCCTGCCCATACAGGATTACTTTAATAAAACATTATCTCCCAGGTTCTCTAACCTTTAATACAATCATTCAAGTGCGGAAAATAAAATTATTACATCACATCATTATTAAAAGTCTATCATCATAACGATAAAACAAAATTACAAGTCTTCATTACTTGTACATTTTTCCCTTTCCTTTGCTAGTTGTAGGTTTATCTACCTTTTCAGTCATAGCTGCAATAAATGTATAAATATGCAAGAGTGAGCAAACAAAGCTCACTTGAAATAAGAATAAATATCTTTACATCATTTGCCAAATAATAGGCTCAATAGAACTGGATGATATGTTCTATTAACATTACAACATTTGCCAATTTATAGGCTCAATAGAAATGAATGACTTGTTCTATTAACATTCTTAAACATATTACTGAGGGTCAAATGACCATGAACCATGTCCACAGTTATAAGTAATCTTTCAACTTTAACTTTAATGATCTTATGACTATAAGGACTCCACGCATTTAGGGGATCAATCCTTCATAAATGTATTGTGCACAACCATTTCAACGCTAAGCGTAAACCCCTAAACATAGGGTTGTTCATCTCAGTATTTAGAGTACAAGTTCGCACCAAAGAAAGTTTGGTTTGGATAAGCTTTCAAGGGTAATTAAAGTTTAATGATCATCAACTAGGGAACTAGTTGAATCCACAATGCTTGATAATACAACAATTGTTTAATAACAACATAATTTAGAACATTTGAGAATCATAAATGAACTGATTCTACATATCTAACTCATGCTTGAAATAACTATAGAGCATAAGTATCCAATAGAATGAATAAAATGGTTAACCTTTGCTTGAACAGTAAAATAAGCTAAGGTTCAAGATTTTTAACATTAGAGATGAAATTTCTGAACTTTAAGAAACATGCTTAACTGTAAACAAGTTAGAATGAATCAATCAAATGAGAATTTCCAATAACACTAGAGTTAGAGTTTGCTCAAATGGATTTTGGAAACAATTTACTTATTCAATAACAGTTAATATATAAAGCTTGCTTAATCAAAAGCATGAAGTTATTATAAATGAACTAACGCAACGAAAATGTAGAGTTAAAAACTTGCACAATGTAATAAACAAACTAGCTCAACGAAAGTGTAGAGTTAGAAAAACTTACCTTGAGCGTAAGCTATAAAATTAAACTCACGATCACCTACACATAATTTTAAAACCACAATACCTATTAGACATGCTAACATATCATAACATGTTCATTACAATTCACATTTCAAAAACTCTAAGTGTTTTACTTCACAACACTTGTCTAACTTTCATTATGTATACTAAATTACCACATAACGCGTTTTTGATTTACTAATCATTTTTGCAACTTTGATCATACTAACCACAACTCACTATGTTATGTTAACCTTAACATTACACATTTAACATGCTAACACAATTTCAGACCATGTTATGACACTTTCCCAAATCTGCAGAAATAATGTAAGTCGAATCTCAAACTCAGGTATGGGCATTTTGCGCATACAAAGGCTTAATAATTAGGGTATTCGCGCCATTTTTTTTTTTTGGTACCCACAAGAAAATTGCTATGGATGTTCGCTTAAACGCAGAGAAGGCTATGAATAGTAGCCGACTTTAGCCCAACAAACACAAATTTCACCCAATAAACAGTAATATTAACACGTAAAATAAATATACAACTATCATAAACATGATTGCTCACATTTACAACCACTTAGAACAATTTAATACTAACTAAAACCATTTAAATTTCTCAAAACTAATGTTTTTTAGAAAAACTCAATTTTCTTGACTTTCGTTCTAGAAATCATCACTGTGAATTCATTATTTGGCCAAAACATCTCATTCCAGCTATGTTATGTTCGTATCTCATAGAACTAACATATACAAGCTTCAATTTACACTTTCACATACTAATTAGCCACTAGAATTGATACTTTTCATGAACATATGAAAAATATATATATACAACCATATACTGTTGAAAATTTGTTCTACTGTAAACCGAAATTAGCATGCAATTATCTTATTTGACATAAATTCTAGCAACAAAAGCATGTAACCACAATTATTCAATTGTCTAGCAATAATTCGAAGAGATGAAATTCACAGAACATGTAATTTTTGCCGTAAAACCCATATACATGTATATTATCACAATTATGAACATGCCTTTTGTTGCTTGACAGAAATTCTTGTTAAACACACTAGAATTGACGTGAAAATTTCCTAGACTCTTCTCAAATTCTCTCTCAAGTTCTTCTCTCTTTTCTCAGCAACTAGGATGTGTAAAACTAAAACAACTGATAGTTATAATGGAAAACTAAAACCGTTAATCCTTAATACGCCAAATTTAATAGAATAACAGTTATAAACCAACGTATATATTATAATTATATTATATTTATTATTTTATTTATTTTAAAAATCTAGAAATTCCGAAAGCCATAAGGCTTGTTTGGCAAACCCTTTAATTTTTAAAGAATTTATATAATAAGCCTTGTTTGGCAAAAACTAAATTAAACTAATTTAATTTATTTTAATAAATCCTTATAATATAGTTATTTGTCACACTATATTTAATCGAAGTTTTCATATTTATTTTAATTAATGCAAATCATAATTAATTAAATAAATCCTTTAGTCACATAACACAATACAAATAATTAATCATTTAAATTGAAATATCAAAATAATAATAATTTTCTTAATTCATCAATTATTTATTTAACAAATAATTCTCCAAATAATATTAAATCAATTAAACAAATATTCATTTACCGATAATCACATCCATTAAATATTTATATAACTCAATAAATATTTAATATTACATTTAAAATTCTGGAATGTTACAAAAACCTTTAGCGACGGCCTTTTGGCCTATAGCTACGGTCGGCGACCGTCGCTATAGGCCTATTTTCTAGTAGTGATAACTCGTTAACTTGTGTTTATATGGTTCGTAAGGGAGCATAAACATGTGGAACTTATTAGTACGCTTTACTAATGAAAATACGAACTTTGAGCGTGAATATTAACATGTTATTTGATAGTTAGAATCTAACATTTATGAACATGTTGATGATACTTTTAGGGTTGCTAATGTATCATACATATATGCCTACGATGTTAAGAGTTATGAAATCAAGTTAAAACTAAATAAAACATGTTTTCAAAATAATAACTAGAATAGTTGTATGTATGAAATATGAATACTCACAAGCATGCCTAAAACGAGTTATATGACTACCTTATGTGTTTAGAAAGCAAGCATGTTAAACCTTGTGGTTACATGACCTTGAATGACTTTAAATTGATGAAATGTTCAACTTAGAACCATATTATGAGAAAAGAGACTCTGAAGACTTAAGATGACACGTTTATGTTCATTATGTATCTAAACATAAGTCTTATATGTTAAACATAATGGAAGTTGATTTATATGTGCTATATTGCATCATTAATGAAAAAAAATGATTTCAAAGGCAACCTCAAGCATGTTTTCGAACAGAAGTTGCATTTCATATGAGTATTTAGATTCTAAAGGCTTGAGATGCCATGTTAGGTTTTACTATGTCTCTAAACATAATTCGTAAGTGATGGACATAAAGAGAATTTAATCAAACATGAGTTTTAAGCACGTTTCAAAGTGTTAAACAATGCTAGCTGTAATGCCCGAGAAAATCGGACTTTTAGGAGAATTAAAATTTTATTCAATTATGTGGATTAAATGAATTTAATTGATTATTTATAGGAGCAAGCTAATTGAAGGTCGTTCTATGACCTAAACATATCAGAACGTCGTAGGATTTTTGCTACGTGATAGAATTAAAGTGTTTGAATTTCCAAGATAAAAATAAAAGCTTTCCAAGAAATTTTCCGAAAAATACTATTCACGATTTCGCTTTCAGAATTATTTTGAAATTTAGAAATACGTAACGATAGAATATCAAGGTAAGAAGGAATATCCAATAATATTTCAGTTATGGAAAATATAATATTTTTCCTGAGGACTTAAAACCTAACGGTTATAAGGAAGGGATTTGCGAGAAGGAATTTAAATGCGTATAGTAAATTAAAGCGATGATCGTATAATACGTATGTATTTTGTACAAGGTAATGAATACGAGTATGATACGATTTATTATACGAGTATGTATGAATGATGGTATGTCATATATCATGAATTAGTATACGAGTTAGAATACGAGATGAATACGTAAATAAATATGTCCTAAGGCTTTAAGCCATTTGTGAATGGATTTGTGGATTGTGTAGGAAATATTAAAGTCCAATATGAATTAATATGAAAGCCCAAGAGTTTTTAATGGGAAGCCCAAAGTAATTTAATACAAGCCCAAATGATTAAGTTAAGTTAATTAAAACTAAGCCCAAGCTAAGATCCAATGAGTTAAGGTGATCCATGGGGCAACCCATGATCATGTGGTAAATCTTGGTGACCAAGATATTAGTGTGATGGCCAAGTAAGAGTTGTGGTTAGCAATTATACTTAAGGATTAAGTAAAGGATAAGTTAAGAAAACTTAATGGCTAAGTGTTGTGATGGCCAAGTATATGTGGGGAGCAAGTTTACTTAGGGGAAAAGTATGGAATAGTAAGGAGATGGATTAAGGGGGTGGAATAACCTAAAAGACTATACTACCCTAATCTTAAAAATCCTATAAATAGCAAGCTTTCATTTCATTTGTGGTTGTTTATTTCATCCAACACCTTATACATTATAAGTTGAGAGCTTATTTACTTGAGAGAAAAAGCTAGAAAAGCTAGAAGTTAGCCTTTGTTAATTCAAGAAGCTAAAAGAAGATTAAGGCTTAGCAAGTGATCATCAAAGGGTAAGCCATCTTGAACCATGATTCTCTTTTCTTTCATTGATTAGAGAAGTGGGTAGTGGTAGAACATGTATACTAAAGAATAGCAAGAATGATTAATAAATGGAATTAAGCCGTAATAAGTCATGAATAAGTCATTTGTACTTATATAAGTTATGAACTAAGAGGAACTTATAAGAACTTGTAACATGTTTACATTAATGGAATTGGTATGATAAGATGAAGTAAGAATAATGGTTAGAAGTCATGATCTATCATAAGTCATGGATAATGAAAATGTAAGTAGTTTATACTTTCATAAATTACAAACTCACAAAGAACAAGTAATCACTTATTATGATATAAGTTAATGAAGTATGTATATTAAGAAGTTAGTATGATGGAATGAATACATTTGAAACGGTTTAAAAATCTCAAGTAACGAAGTTTTTGCGGAGTTTACACGATTAGACGATAATCGTCGAATTCATGAAATTCTCGGAATGGAAGTCGAATTTTGATATTGAACTTGAAAACATTGGTTTTCGATGGAGACAAGTCTTATTTGGCATTATAGAGTTGCGGACTCAAAAATGACTGGATTCTGACTTAGAACGAAGAAATGAGCATTGAACGTTCACGAACGTTTATCGTTTTCATTAAAAATGGACTAATAGGTGAATTTTTAGTAAACGAAGTTGAATAGATAAAATACTTGCATGAACATGTAGAGTATGTGATTTGTGAACTGTAGGCTCTTGAACGAGCCAATTCGGACTTATAACGTAGAAGTTACGAGTCCGGGAATCTCACAAGTTTGAAAATCTGTCAAATTTATCTCTGGCACAGAATTCGCGTCGCGGTGTGACTCCAAGCCTAAATGATCGGCGCCGCCGCACCAAAGTGAGCCTCAGTGAAAGTAGTATGCACACAAGCCAATCATGTTTGATGATAAAGCATATACTTTGTAACAATCTTATTCATTTATTAATAAAAAGTATTAATTTATTAAAGGCTTTTAATTATCTACATGATGCTGTTTTATAATATGTGATAAACCCATAGTTTTAAGCAATGCTTTTAGAATAATGATGATGATCATTCTAATGAGATCTAAATTCATAGAAAGCTTAAAACTAAAATAGTTCCCAATCATTGGATTACTAAATTGGGGATTAGTGAATCCGGATAGATTGGTACATGCGTTGCTTGCTCATTAGATGAGGATGATTGATCTCATGATCATTTGTGTGGAGACACTAAAGCAAGTATGTAGGTGCTTATTAGAGAATAAGTTCATTTGAGCGTGGCTCGCTAAGGAATACCTAATGGAGTTTTATTTGCTGTCGATAGGAATTCTGTAGTGATAGTAGTCAAGTAATCCTTGGACTTGAGATCATCATAGTATCTTTTGTATGATGAGTTATACTTTGACTTAATTTTTAAGACCCTTAGGGTATATCAAAGGGTATGCTTGGGTATAATAAGTTATACATGGAGATAATGTATGATCAATAAAGAATCTACCACTTCTAATAAAAGAAGAGAAATGTCCTATGTGATTCGATAAATGACAACCCGTGAGTCCTTGGTTAAGGCGAAATGAAATTAGAAAGGAGTTTCTAATTTGCATTATTTGAGTTGTGCATTTAAGAGTCGAAATACATATAATTAAATAAAATAAGACTTGTGATGAATTCCATGTCTTATATTTAATTGGGACGTTGTATGGTGGAAGGATTGAATTGTCACGGTAACTATTTACTCAAAGGTTCTTTTATGATTAATGTTGAAATCTATATTATACGGAAAGTCGATTTGATCGCTAGGAGGCTTATCCTATTGTAGAATAAATATTATTTAAATAAATTAATTGTTTAATTTATTTATTTAAATAAGATTAGAATTGTTCTAATTGATTTATTCACAACCGGTTTAATATGGAGAACCTAAAGGGTCACACCATAAAAGGAAGAATAATTATTTAAAAAGTTAATGGCATAATCGTAATAATATGTTAAGTATATTTAATTTAATCTATGGTGATAGAATAAATTAAATAGCTTAATATTTATTATTTAATATTTTAGAAATATTAAATATAAATTAATAAGAGAGTCTTATTAATATTATTACAATTATTATTATTTTAATTTCTAAAAGAGTTTAGGAATTAATTTAATATAAGTACTCTCATTTATTCCTAATTGGATTAGGAAGGAAAATTAGTTAAAGGAGTTTAATTAATTATCCCTAATAAGATTAGGGAGCTTAATTAATTAAAAGAATTAATTAATTAAAACCCAATTCCTTAATTGTTAAGGTGGGTTGCCCACATCTATAAATAAGAGAGTCTTATTATGGGTGGTATGGGTGGTTGACTTTTTCAACATACTGACATAATTCCAATTGTTGGGAGAGTACACCTTTTCTATAGAGATAGAAAACTAGGGTTTGAGCCAAATACCCATCTTCTTGAATTTTCTTCTTCCTTGGTGGATCACCTCAGAGGCCAAACATTTGGGTGGCTAACGTTGATCAAAGGAAGGAACCAAACCCGGTGGATTCAAGATTGAAGCGAAAGGATTTGGAGGTGAACTTGTACACGAGGAAGCTCGATCTTCAAGGGTATGATTTATTCTTTATCTTTTCGTTTAATTAATAATTGTGCATAAAGGGTGATCCAGGGTATTTGGTTTGTAAATTTTTAAACTCGATTTTTCACGCTTCCGCTTAATTTGTGCAATTTGATTGCGCCCATGAATATTACAAACCTAACAGTGGCATCAGAGCCAAACCTTTATGCAAATTATTAATTGTTCAAATTTGATATGTATATTGATATGTGTTTAGAACAATTTAATTGGGCATAATTTAATTGTATAAAATTTAATAATAAAAAAAAAAAAACCGCACGGTGACATCGCTGGAACCATGTTAACGCAAGCAACAGGAAATCATTAAGGGGGCACGGTTTTCAACGCCAGCTGCTTGTTAAAAGTTTTTTTTTTTTTTGGAAATTAACAGAAAAGCAATCCGATTTTTTGAAAGCTTGTTTATCATGTTACCGAATATCTGGGCACGGAAATCGAAGGAAATCTGTGTAATGTGGCCACGCGGTCTTGAAAAAAAAAAAAAAACAAACAAGGTATACACGATTTTCAAAGGCAGGATTATCAAAGTGATATATGTTGCACGGAATAATATATATATATATATATATATATATATATATATATATATATATTTATATTTATTATATATATATATATATTACGGTTTATTATATATATATATATATATAATAATATTTTAATAATTTTATTAATAAAATAAAAAAAAGTTATTTTTAATTTAAAATATAAAGTTTATTTTAATTTTAAAATTAGAATTTCATGCTAACTAATTAGAGTTGGAATTTGATTCCATGATAACTAATTAGAGTTGAAATTGGATTTTATTTTTCCTAAAATAAAGGAGTTTATTTGTGAATAGGGAAGTAAATCCATCTTTCCTTAAATAAAGGAGTTTATTTAGATATGAAATAGGATTTCATATTATTCAAAATAAAAGAGTTTATTTGTGAATAGGAAAGAGAATCCTAATTTCCTTAAATAAAGGAGTTTATTTAAATATGAAATAAGATTTCATATTATTCAAAATAAAGGAGTTTATTTGTGAATAGAAAAAGAAAATCCGTGTTTCCTTAAATAAAGGAGTTTATTTAAATATGAAATAAGATTTCATATTATTCAAAATAAAGGAGTTTATTTGTGAATAGGAAAGAATATCCGTGTTTCCTTTAATAATTTTTTTTTTTTACATGGAATTGGATTCCATAATTAATTAAAATAAAAGAGTTTATTTTAATTAAAGATTTTTTTATTTTTATTACTATGAATTGGATTCCATAATTAATTAAAATAAAGGAGTTTATTTTGATTAAAATTTTGATTAAAATAAAATAGTTTATTTTATTCAAAATTGGATAAATTAAAATAAAATAGTTTTATTTTGATTTAAATTTGGATTTAAATAAAGGAGTTTATTTTTGATTCAAAATAGATTTTATACTAAATAAATTTGCCCATTAAATGATATCAATATATATATTAAATGTTTATTATTCATGAGATGAATGTTATTTATTGATGCATATGGTGATGTGTATGATAATAAATGGGATTGATTATGGACTATTGACCAATGCGATTGGATTTTATTTTAGTTGGATGCGTGAATGTATGGGTTTTATTAAATGGGTTCACAGTACCTCGTCTTCTCTAATTTTTCTTAATGTAAATTCTATCTCCTCCTATGTACTTCCCCTCGATCACGATCAAGGTTTCTATTTATTTTAAATAGTTTTGTAATAGGAATAGTTAGAATTAATTTTGAAAATTGGAGATCAAGGAGCAAGGAGCGCTAGAAGACCCGTTTGTAATGGAGGGCAGGGTTTAAATGTAATAGTTATATTTAAATATTATTTCTTGCACCCCTAGGGTTTGACCTTTTGGTTCACTTGGTGGCTCTAGTGAACCAAACTAGAATAAAAGTCCATAATCAATCCAGGTAGAATATAGTATTCTATATGTGCATGCTTATACTATATATATATTATATATTATGCAAACATGCTTCGCATGTTCATTAATATGATGCGTATTTTATATATATATGTAAATGCCTTGGCTAAACAAGATGAGACAAATTAATAACAAACCCTCAATTATTATATTAAGTCCTAAGCGTTCAAAGATATTTGGAATATCGAACGACGCCTTCTAGCATGATAAAATTAATAGAGTATTAAATATTTAATATGAGTTTGTTGTGTCACCACAAGGCAAGTATTAAGTATTTAAGATGTTAATTTATCACATTTGATGCTTATAAAGAAAATTGAACAATATTGTTTTGTTGTGTCACCACAAGGATGATATTTTTCTTTTTGAATATATGGAGTGCTAGGTTGGACTTAACTTGGATAATTTTGATTAGGATGTGCCACCACTTGATCAAAATAATCTAAGAGGCAAAATACAAGGAGTTGCATAGTTGATGTAATTGACAAAAGTTGTCTACCTATTTATTTATATATAGTTTGTTGTGTCACCACAAGGCTATATACATTTGAAATGGGATCCTTATTCTCACTAGCAAATCTTTAATTAGATTTTGCCGAACTATATATGTGAGAGGTAATATAGTATGAAGAAAATAGTGGGAGATACCAATTTAAAACAAGACCTAAATTATTTTGGTAATTAATAAAAGAATGTATGTTAAAATGTTGTTAATTACAAATTCATTTACTGAATTTTACAATGTCTAAAATTACTATCATCACGAAGCATATTAGATGCTAAATTAACCGAATCGAATTAAACGGATTGGTTAAGGAAATTGAGAAAAGTTCTAATAGCTGAAAAGCTATCTTATGTCCTTAATACGCTTATCCCTGCAATGGTTGCAGACAGTGCCTCTGAGGAAGACATTGCTACTTTTAGAAAGTGGCAAGATGATGATGCAGTTGGCTCAATGCATCATGCTCGCATCTATGAGTAATGAGCTTCAACGTCGAAGATGAAACTATGGATGCTTCTACTATACTCCTACACATCAAGTAGTTGATGGTGAGGAAAATAGGACCGATAGATATCGAGATATCTAAGGAGCTCTTCCGATCTAGAATGGCCAATGGCACTATAGATGCAGATATAAAAGTTCTTAACATAATCAATCGATTGATCAATTAGGACAAATTGGTTTTGTCATGGATGGAGAGTTGAGCCAAGATTTGATCTTTCACTCACTCCGGACTCCTTTCACAATTGTTGTGAATTTTTCATATGAAACAAGCTAGATATCGGCCTGTTGATTTACTTTAACATATTGAAAAATTGTTGAGAGTCACTTTCAACCAAGAAAGATAAAGTCTTCTTGGTAGGGGCCAAAGGATCTTACAAAAGAAGAAGCGATTCAAAGAAGGTATATAGAAAGGCAAAATAAAGGATAATAAGAACAAAACTGATTTGGATAGCAAAGGAGTTTGCTTCCACTGCAATAAGCCTGGACACTGGAAAGAAACTGCAAGAAGCATCTTGCAGAGGTTAACCAAAGAAGCTTAGTGAAGTTTTGGTTACAAATACAAATTTGTTCATGATTTAAAATAATTTTTCTTTAAGTCAAAGTTCTACTTGGGTATTGGATACTAACTTTGGTTATCATAAATATAGATTTATGAAGGAACCAAGCAGAAGTAGAAAGTTAAACAAATATAAGTAATCCTATGTGTGGAAAATGAAGCAAAGGTTGCTGCATTAGCCATAGAAACTTATAGTTTAGCAATGCCTACGGGCAAGTCTATTAAGTCAATAAGTTGTTATTGTATTCCAGTTCTCGTTAAAAATATTATTTCCATTTTATTGTTGGACAATGAAAACTTTGGTATTATAATTAAGAACAATTGTTGTTCTATTTATAATAATAATGTTTTGTATAGAACTGGAATATTACTTAATAAATTTTGTATACTTGACTTACATGAAAATAATTTTGCATATTGAACAAATTAGTATAAGAAAAGGAGATGATCATTCAAAGAGTTGAATGTGTATTTACTAAAATACAAGTGTGAATTATTTGAAAGGTTCAAAGAATTGAAGTGAAACAAAATGGCAAAGTATTAAGATTCTTTGATTAGGTCAAGGAATAAATACTTGTGCAATAAGTTTCTTGATCATCTCAAATGGTTTTCTCATAATGGACACATCGTCGATGATAATTGATTGATGTATCTAAAGGAAAATCGTACCTTGTTGGACATAGTGCGGTCCAAAATGATTCTCGACATTCCAAAGATCCTTCAGGATCATGTCCTAGAAATGGCTACATATCTACGAAAATGGTAACCTCAAAATCCGGCCCCAAGACTCCATAAAAGTTATGGACAGGGAGGATTCCTAATCTTAAGTATGTTAAGTTAAGGGGTTGTCCAACTTATGTGAAAATGTTTCAAAGGATAAGATTGGGACAAGATTTGACAAGTACAATTTGTGGGACATCCTAAAGTAAGTTTAGGGTATATGTTCTATAATCCTACTTAGCAAAAGGTGTTTGTTACGAAACACGCTGCCTTCTAAGATAAAGGTGTTTATCATTGAAGGGGCTAGTGGGAGGATAATAGATCTTGAAGAGTTCAAGAACCACAAAACACTATAAGTCAAATAAGAGGAACCTGTAGATAGACCTATTGTACCACAAGATCGTAAATACGGAATAATCTTCAAGATACCTAGGAGGTATGGATTCATCATGGATGATGATGATGAGGTACACATCATAGAAGATGATGATCCAGTTATATACGATGAGGTAAGAGTTCTAGTGTGTACAAAAGGGTCAGTGGGAGCGTCGTGAAATTTCTAGTATTATATGTCGATATACTACGGATGAGGAATTACATACCAATGCTACAATCAGTAAAAATAAAGTCGTCTAAACATTCCTCCATGAATGATTTGGGAAGAGTATCTTAATTGGGGATATAAATCTATATAGATAGATTTAAAAAGATGCTCGACTTAACCCAAGGAACGTATATTCATTTGAAGCTAAAGTCGTTTAGCATGGCAAACTCCAAGAGATGTCTCATGTAGATGAGCCATGGAGTGTATCTCTCTTAATAGTCCCCATAGACTCCAAAGAAGAGAGATCGCATGAGTGACAATCATGTATGCAATGAAAACATCTTAAAGTGCTTAACCGGCACTAAGGATGTGATCATATTCATGATGGGTCTAAATTAAAACTAGAGGGCTTAACAGACTCAAGTTTTTCAGACAGACCAAGATGACGAGAAAATCCACTTTAAGGTAAAAGGTTACCTTGAGCGATTGGTGCGATGAATTGGAAAGGTTCCAAACAATGAAAGAGTTCTTTGGTTTAGTAATAAAGACAAAGTATATAGCTATAAATGAAGGCTGCAAGTTGATTGTTTGGATTAAAAGTTCATTACTGAGAACTAGGAATAGTTCCTAAGTCTCATCTTGGATCTAAACATGTGTTGTGGCACTTTCATTTGATTATTAGAATCATTGAAAGATGGGAAATCACTATAGAGATAGTGGACTCTCATGAACAACATTACATATCCATTAACTAAAGCTTATCCAAATGCCAGGATAATCGTCACTTAGAGAAGAAGAGTATGAGTTACCATGACGATTGGCTTTAGTGCAAGTGGGAGATTGAAAGTAGTATGCACACAAGCCAATCATGTTTGATGATAAAGCATATACTTTGTAACAATCTTATTCATTTATTAATAAAAAGTATTAATTTATTAAAGGCTTTTAATTATCTACATGATGCTGTTTTATAATATGTGATAAACCCATAGTTTTAAGCAATGCTTTTAGAATAATGATGATGATCATTCTAATGAGATCTAAATTCATAGAAAGCTTAAAACTAAAATAGTTCCCAATCATTGGATTACTAAATTGGGGATTAGTGAATCCGGATAGATTGGTACATGCGTTGCTTGCTCATTAGATGAGGATGATTGATCTCATGATCATTTGTGTGGAGACACTAAAGCAAGTATGTAGGTGCTTATTAGAGAATAAGTTCCTTTGAGCGTGGCTCGCTAAGGAATACCTAATGGAGTTTTATTTACTGTCAATAGGAATTCTGTAGTGATAGTAGTACAAGTAATCCTTGGACTTGAGATCATCATAGTATCTTGTGTATGATGAGTTATACTTTGACTTTATTTTAAGACCCTTAGGGTATATCAAAGGGTATGCTTGGGTATAATAAGTTGTACATGGAGATAATGTATGATCAATAAAGAATCTACCACTTCTAATAAAGAAGAGAAATGTCTATGTGATTCGATAAATGACAACCCAGTGAGTCCTTGGCAAGGTAAAATGAAATTAGAAAGGAGTTTCTAATTTGCATTATTTGGAGTTAATGCATTTAAGAGTCGAAATACATATAATTAAATAAAATAAGACTTGTGGTAATTCCATGTCTTATATTTAATTGGGACATTGTATGGTGGAAGGATTGAATTGTACGGTAACTATTTACTCAAAGGTTCTTTTATGATTAATGTTGAAATCTATATTATACGGAAAGTCGTTGATCGTTAGGGAGGCTTATCCCTATTGTAGAATAAATATTATTTAAATAAATTAATTGTTTAATTTATTTATTTAAATAAGATTAGAATTGTTCTAATTGATTTATTCACAACCTAGGTTTAATATGGAGAACCTAAAGGGTCACACCATAAAAGGAAGAATAATTATTTAAAAAGTTAATGGCATAATCGTAATAATATGTTAAGTATATTTAATTTAATCTATGGTGATAGAATAAATTAAATAGCTTAATATTATTATTTAATATTTTAGAAATATTAAATATAAATTAATAAGAGAGTCTTATTAATATTATTACAATTATTATTATTTTAATTTCTAAAAGAGTTTAGGAATTAATTTAATATAAGTACTCTCATTTATTCCTAATTGGATTAGGAAGGAAAATTAGTTAAAGGAGTTTAATTAATTATCCCTAATAAGATTAGGGAGCTTAATTAATTAAAAGAATTAATTAATTAAAACCCAATTCCTTAATTGTTAAGGTGGGTTGCCCACATCTATAAATAAGAGGAGTCTTATTATGGGTGGTATGGGTGGTTGACTTTTTCAACATACGACATAATTCCAATTGTTGGGAGAGTACACCTTTTTCTATAGAGATAGAAAACTAGGGTTTGAGCCAAATACCCATCTTCTTGAATTTTCTTCTTCCTTGGTGGATCACCTCTAGAGGCCAAACATTTGGGTGGCTAACGTTGATCAAAGGAAGGAACCAAACCCGGTGGATTCAAGATTGAACGCGAAAGGATTTGGAGGTGAACTTGTACCTGAGGAAGCTCGATCTTCAAGGGTATGATTTATTCTTTATCTTTTCGTTTAATTAATAATTGTGCATAAAGGGTGATCAAAATTATTTGGTTTGTAAATTTTTAAACTCGATTTTCACGCAAAAGCTTAATTTGTGCAATTTGATTGCGCCCATGAATATTACAAACCTAACACTCAGCCCCTGCAAACTCACGCCGTAGCGCGACAAGTAACAAAGGGACTCATGCCATATTGACAAGTCCGGTTTTGGACACTAATGTGTGGCCAGTAGTAATGACACCAAGAGTAATAGCCATGACGCATGAAGTCACGGCCTTAAAATCTAGACAGTAAAGAATGGTTACAAGTAGAGCTTGAATGGAAATTGTTTAACAATGAACTAAGGGACTTAATAAAACACTGTTAAGTCATAAATAAACCTCAAGTGTGATCACTTAGAGTTAAAGAAAGTTAATTAAATGTAGCAGAGGAGGCGATTGTACAATAAGTGTACATAACCAATGCCGATTAAGTGTCAATTAATAACGTAAGGACGTTAGTAAACGGTGAGGAAGGATAATTAACTCGAATCGAATTATAATAATGGAATAATTTCAATTAAGTTATATAAGAGAAAGAAGTTGGTAAGAACGATGTAAAAGAATGACGGTAAGCCGGAACCAATTATAACAAATTTAATACATGATTAGATTGAGAAGAAGGTTAAGATTTTTTAGGAACTAAGTATGTTCATTCATGACCTAATGTGGTATGTAATGTGATTATGTGTTGTAGAGACCGTAAAGACTCAAAAGGAAAAGTAATTATACTATAGCAGATGCTGAAGGCAAGTTTTCTTAAACGCTTGTATAACCTTCGTGTTAGCCAAGTTTTCAAATGATTCAAGTTATGAGATGCATGTATGGTTTTAAAGAAAGAGTCGATGCCAGTTTTAACTTGGCTAGACTAATCTTGATAGATTGATTGCTTTATTTACAAGTCTTTCAATATAGAATTGCTAACGATATCCTACGCCAATTGTTTGGTACAGATTCAAGGTAAGCATGTATATGAATAAACAAATATATTTTCATCGAGTATTCGATGGGCACGTGAGGTTGCCACAACTTAAACGTACACACGTTTAAGAATGGTTATATTGGCGTAAGGTAACGTTAGCAATTCTATATTGAAAGACTTGTAAATAAATCAATCAATCTATCAAGAATAGTCTAGCCAAGTTAAAACTGGCATCGACTCTTTCTTTAAAACCATACATGCATCTCATAACTTGAATCATTTGAAAACCTGGATAACACGAAGGTTATACAAGCGTTTAAGAAAACTTGCCTTCAGTGTCTACTACGGTATAATTACTTTTCCTTTTGAGTCTTTACGGTCTCTATAACACATAATCACATAACATACCACATTAGGTCATGAATGAATATACTTAGTTCCTAAACAATCTTACCCTTCTTCTCAATCTAATCATGTATTAGATTTGTTATTATTGGTTCCGGCTTACCGTCGTTCTTTTACATCGTTCTTACCAACTTCTTTCTCTTATATAACTTAATTGAAATTATTCCATTATTACATATCGGTTCGAGTTAATTATCCTTCCTCACAGTTTACTAACGTCCTTACGTTATTAATTGACACTTAATCGGCATTGGTTATGTACACTTATTGTAAACCGTTCCTGTTTACATTAAATTAACTTTCTTTAACTCTAACTGATCACACTTGGGGTTTAGTTATGACTTAACAATGTGTTATTAAGTCCCTTAGTTCATTGTTAAACAATTTCCATTCAAGCTATACTTGTAACCATTCTTTATTGTCTAGGTTTTATATCGGAGCTGCAGTCACGGCTATTACTCTGGTGCCGCGTCTTGTGTCACATTAGTGTCCAAAAACCGGACTTGGCGCTACTACCATGAGTCCCTTTGTTACTTGTATTGCCACCGCAAAGCCGTGAGTTTGAGGGTTGAGGCTCACTTTGGCCATATGGGCACGGTCATTTAAGCTTGGAGTCGTCGTCAGTCATGACGACTCGTGCCAGAGATAAATTTGACAGATTTTCAAACATGTGAGATTCCCAGACTTGTAACTTCTTCGTTATAAGTCCGAATTGGCTCGTTCAAGAGCCTACAGTTCACAAATCATGTACTCTACATGTTCATGCAAGAATTTTATCTATTCAACTTCGTTTGCTAAAAATTCACCTATTAGTCCATTTTTAACAAAAACGATAAACGTTCATGAACGTTCAATGCTCGTTTCTTCGTTCTAAGTCAGAATCCGGCCATTTTCAAGTCCGCAACTCTATAATGCCAAATAAGACTTGCCTCCATCGAAAAATAATGTTTCTGAGTTCAATATCAAAATTCAACTTCCATTCCGAGAATTTCACGAATTCCACGATTATCATCTAATTGTGTAAACTCTGCAAAAACTTCGTTACTTGAGATTTTTAAACCGTTTCAAATGGATTCATTCCATCATACTAACTTCTTAATATACATACTTCATTAACTTATATCATAATAAGTGATTACTTGTTCTTTGTGAGTTTGTAATTTATGAAAGTATAAACTACTTACATTTTCATTATCCATGACTTATGATAGATCATGACTTCTAACCATTATTCTTACTTCATCTTATCATACCAATTCCATTAATGTAAACATGTTACAAGTTCTTATAAGTTCCTCTTAGTTCATAACTTATATAAGTACAAATGACTTATTCATGACTTATTACGGCTTAATTCCATTTATTAATCATTCTTGCTATTCTTTAGCATACATGTTCTACCACTACCCACTTCTCTAATCAATGAAAGAAAAGAGAATCATGGTTCAAGATGGCTTACCCTTTGATGATCACTTGCTAAGCCTTAATCTTCTTTTAGCTTCTTGAATTAACAAAGGCTAACTTCTAGCTTTTCTAGCTTTTTCTCTCAAGTAAATAAGCTCTCAACTTATAATGTATAAGGTGTTGGATGAAATAAACAACCACAAATGAAATGAAAGCTTGCTATTTATAGGATTTTTAAGATTAGGGTAGTATAGTCTTTTAGGCTATTCCACCCCCTTAATCCACCTCCTTACTATTCCATACTTTGCCGCTAAGTAAACTTGCTCCCCATATATACTTGGCCATCACAACACTTAGCCATTAAGTTTTCTTAACTTACCTTTACTTAATTTTTAAGTCTACTTGCTAACCACAACTCTTACTTGGCCATCACACTAATATCTTGGTCACCAAGATTTACCACATGATCATGGGTTGCCCCATGGATCACCTTAACTCATTGGATCTTAGCTTGGGCTTAGTTTTAATTAACTTAACTTAATCATTTGGGCATGCATTAAATTACTTTAGGCTTCCTATTACAAACTCTTGGGCTTGCATATTAATTCATATTGGACTTTAATATTTCCTACACAATCCACAAATCCATTCACAAATGGCTTAAAGCCTTAGGACGTATTTATTTACGTATTCATCTCGTATTCTAACTCGTATACTAATTCATGATATATGATATACCATCATTCATACATACTCGTATAATAAATCATATCATACTCGTATTCATTACCTTGTACAAAATACATACGTATTATACGATCATCGCTTTAATTTACTATACGAATTTAAATTCCTTCTCGCAAATCCCTTTCTTATAACCGTTAGGTTTTAAGTCCTCAAGCAAAATATTCCTTTTTTCATAATTGAAATATTATTGGATATTCCTTCTTACCTTGATATTCTATCGTTACATATTTCTCGAAAGTTCAAAAATAATTCCCGAGCAGAAAATTTCTCGAAAAGCTTTTCAGAAAATTTCTCGAAAAGCTTTTATTTTCGTCTTGGAAATTCAAACACTTTAATTTTATCACGTAGCCAAAATCCTACGATGTTCTGATATGTTTAGGTCATAGAACGACCTTCAATTAGCTTACTCCTATAAATAATCAATTAAATTCATTTAATCCACATAATTAAATAAAATTTTAATTCTCCTAAAAATCCAATTTTCTCGGGCGTTACTGTGACGCCCCCAAATTCGGGTCTCTTCCAACCCGACATATGGTGCTCCACGGTGCTACAGTTCACACAAACTTTCAATTGAAATGCCTCAAAAGAATGAATATGTCTTATATATTCCAAAACAATACTTCCATTCCCAGGTTCTTTATAACCGTTACATTTGTTCTTGTCATAATATCAAATATTATCATTACAAACCTATACTATTACATAGGTAATCTACAAGTTCGCTTTAACCTTCCCTTTATCCTTGTCGAATCCTTTGGTCCGTTCGGTCTAAGCTGCATTCATATGGTTCAAGCAAGAGTGAGCATAACAAGCTCAACAAGTACAACAATTTCTTTTAAAAAACATGTTTGAAACATTTATGACGCGAATGTTCCTAAGAGGTTTGAAACCCGAAATACGTCAATACCTCATTTCTCACAAACATTGTTTATATTCTGATATTGTGAATAGGGCTTAGTTATTGGAGCGTGATAATGAGTCAGCCCATCCAAAAGGCAACGACCAACAACACGATAATAATCGTACCAGTGGCAACGACCATCAAAATAATGATAACCATCGTGGAGAAAATTATCAGGTAAGAAATGGTAACCACTTTGGTGGTAATCATGGCCAAGATTATAGGAAATGTGAACTAGGTAAGAACAATTTAAAGAAGAGAAGGTTCAACAATGATGGAAAGACAGCAGCACCAACACCCTTTTTTAAGGAAGGAGAACGACCTTCGATTGTATGTTTCAAATGCGGAGGGGAGGGACACATCAGTCCAAACTGCACAATGCAGTCCAAAGCATGTTACAATTACGAAAGAGAAGGTCACCTAGCTCGATTTTGTCGTGTAGTGAAGTCAAGTCCAGCTGGGATGGTGACGCCAAAGGATGTCCTAGATAAGTCAAAGTCGGTAGTTTAAGAGAGAGCGTTTGTCGAGGAACCCGAACGAATGTTATCACGGGTAAGTTAATCATAAACGCTTATGAAGTCTATACCTTATTCGATACGGTTCTACCTACTCTTTTATTTCTCCTACTTGCGCTCAACGTTTAAATTTAACTCCGGAGAAATTAGACTTTGACTTATCTATTGAAACTCCGTTGGGAGAAAACCTTCGTTACATCCATTGTTTATAAATCTTGTTTAATTCAAATCGACACTTTCATGTTACCTGTGTAAAGTTTGTAATATTCGTGAACGCAATTAAATTGCACAAAATAAGCGAAAGCGTGAAAAATAAGATTTTAAAATTGTACAAACCATATACCTGGATCATCCTTTATGCACAATTATTAATTAAATGAAAATATGAAGAACACGAATCATACCCTTGAAGATTCGAGCTTCCTCGACTATAAATTCACCTCCAATCCTTTTCGTGTTCAATTTGAATCCACGGGTTTGGTTCTTTCCTTTGATCAATGTTAGCCACCCAAGTGTTTGGCCTCTAGAGGTGATCCACCAAGGAATAGGAAAGATTCAAGAAGATGAGTATTTGGCAAAACTCTAGTTTTTTTATCTCTCATAGAAAAGGGTGTACTCTCCCAATTATTGGAATTACGTATTCACGTCGGTTGTGAAAGTGTCAACCACCACCCATAATAAGACTCCTCTGATTTATAGATGTGGGTCACCCTCCTTAACAATTAAGGAATTGGGTTTTCTTTAATTAATTAAATTTCTTTAATTAATTAAGCTCCCTAATCTTATTAGGGATAATTAATTAAATTCTTTTAATTAATTTAACCTCCTAATCTAATTAGGAATATATGAGAGTACTTTTATTAATTAATTCTCAAACTCCTTTAGAAATTAAATAATAATAATAGTAATAATAATAATAAGACTCCTCTTATTAATTTATATTTAATATTTCTAAAATATTAAATAATAAGTATTAAGGTATTTAATTTATTCTATCACCATAAATTAAATTAAATATACTTAACTTATTATTACGATTATGTCATTAACTTCTTAAATAATTATTCTTTCTTTTATGGTGTGACCCTTTATGTTCTCCATATTAAACCTAGGTTGTGAATAAATCAATTAGAACAATTCTAATCTTATTTAAATAAATAAATTAAATTATTAATTTATTTAAATAAATAATATTTATTCTACAATAGGGATAAGCCTCCCTAGCGATCAACGACTTTCCAAATAATATAGATTTCAACATTAATCATAAAAGAACCTTTGAGTAAATAGTTACCATACAATTTAATCCTTCCACCATACAATGTCCCAATTTAATATAAGACATGGAATTACCATCAAGTCTTATTTTATTTAATTATATGTATTTCGACTCTTAAATGCATTAACTCAAATAATGCAAATTAGAAACTCCTTTCTAATTTCATTCATCTTAACCGAGGACTCTTTGGGTTGTCATTTATCAAATCACATAGGCATTTCTCTTCTTTTACTAGAAGTGGGGATTCTTTATTGATCATACATTATCTTCATGTATAACTTATTATACCCAAGCATACCCTTTGATATACCTTAAGGGTCTTAAGGAATAAGTCAAAGTATAACTCATCATACACAAGATATTATGATGATCTCAAGTCTAAGGATCACTTGGACTTACTATCACTACAGAATTCCTATTGACGAGCAAGTAAAACTCCATTAGGTATTCCTTAGCAAAGCCGCGTTCGATGAACTTATTCTCCAATAAGCACCTACATACTTTCTTTAGTGTCTCCACACAAATGATCATGAGATCAATCATCCTCATCCAATGAGCAAGCAACGTATGTACCAATCTATCTGGATTCACTAATCCCCAATTTAGTAATCCAACGATTTGGAACCAGGGTAGTCCATGATGCGGACACTTCCTAAGTAGTTCCTTGTACCTCTCCCAAGCTTCGTACAAAGACTCCCCATGCTGCTGCTCAAACATAGTGCTCTCGTTCCTCATCTTCGCAGTCTTCGCCGGTGGGAAAATTTTGGCCAAATATTTCTGAGCAAGGTCGTCCCAAGTTGTAATCGACCCTAGTGGTAGTGAGTGTAACCAACTTTTTGCCTTGTCCTGCAGTGTGAACGAAAACAAGTGAAGTCTGACTGCATCATCCTACACCCCGTTATATCTAAAGGTGTCACAAATTTTCAGAAAGCTGACTAAGTGCTCATTCGGATCATCGTTGGATAATCTCCCAAACTAAACTGAGTTCTGAATCATTTGTATGGTCTCAGGCTTGATGTCAAAATTATTTGCAGCTATCACAAGTCTGGTAATGCTCGACTGAAGCTCAGTCACCCTAGGAGTATCATAATCCCTTAGCGCTTTCTGTTCTTCTGCAGCCATTGTTTCTTCTTATTTAGTAAAGTTCTCTTTGTTGTCCCTAATCCACTTACTGAGCCTTTGAAACCTTTTCTCGATGTCGTCCTCGAAAGGAAGCAAGTCTGGCTTCTTAGACCGAGTTTGCATACACTAAGTCAGAGAACCTAAAAAAAGAAAGAACAAAACAAAAAGAAAATTTTGTTTAACTAAAACTAAATTAATTAAACTGATATTGAAAGTACTAAAATCAAAACTAGTCCCCGACAATGGTGCCAAAAACTTGTTAGGTAAATTCTAGATACGCTCTACTCGCAAGTGCACATGGTCAACAAGTAATATAATAATGAATAGAGTAGCGTTCCCACAAAGACTATTATGAAATTTAATCTATCAATTACCAGTTTTATATTATTTTAATTTTATTAAACTATTCAAATTAATGTTTATACTTAATAAAAACTAATAAACTAAAAATCAAAATAAATCAACACAAATTATTAACTGTAATTTCAATCAGATAATGGAGAATTTGGCTTACAATTTCACTTTAAGTTTCAATCTAATTATCACACCTTTTTCCAGTTTAATTTACTATCTCAGTTTATTAATCAAGAACACTCAAGTAGAATTAGCCATCTCTCGATGCACTAACACCGTATTAACTTAAATCCAAAAATTTGATAGAATTAAGTCAAACACCCTAATTAACTAATTCACTATATCTCTATGTGAATTAAAATCAAAGAAGGATTAAATTTCAAGTTCTTTACGCAATTACATATGATGTTAGGTATATCTCTATCCTAAACATTCATCAAGAAATCCATCACACGTAGAATTCAAGAACACATGTTATTGTAATTAGGTCTAGATTCATACATCATCCCTCAAGTCCATACAAATCCACATAAAATTGGTGATTAAGCAATTCATAAATTAAATGCAAATCACAATAGATAAACTAAGTTGATAGTATTATTAAACTGAAATTAAGGCATGACAATCATTGTTCAACACTAAAGATCTATTGCAAGCCTAAAAAATAATTTAGTTCATCATAGATAAATTAAAAACTGAAATAAGTAAAGAATTCATCATCCCAATTACAATATTTGAATTGAAAGACAAAGAATAGCAAAACACCACCCTTATCCTCGCTACAATTTGCAATTTTAATGATCTTGACCTTCCTTGCTCCTCTCCAATGTCTTCTTTGAAATTAAGGCTCCAATTTTGCTAATTTATTGATAATTGATCTCTGTGTTAAGATTAATATCCCCCCCCAGCATAAGTCATATAAAACACTAATAAAAGACGACCAACACAGACCCAATCCATGCCAAAATCCATCAGTCCAAGCTTCTGCAGAGTTTGCATCACAATAGGATAGCTCTTTTACGTACGTACCCCCTTTGGCGTGGGTTTTATTCTTGATATAGCTTTGCCTTGGTAATCTTGGAATTTTAGTTTCCACGTACACCCCCGCCCCGGTGGTGGGTTGTAACGCCCTGAAATCTGATCTATTCTCACACCCGGATTCCGTGCATCACGGTCCCACTTCTTACCAAACATATGTCATTATATAGTTAAATATAACAACATATATTCTCAAATCCCAGGTTCTGGAAACCTTATAATCTCTTTCATTATAAATAATGATAATTATATTATTCTTTACATCGTACAAGAGTGACTTTTATCCACCACCAAGGATACATATCAGTTCATTAAACTAATCTATAGTTCAATTAAACTATTCTACATTACAAGTCTTGGCTTGTTCTTTACGCACATTCACATACTGAATGGTGTTAGGAGAATGCATATTATGATTTGATGTTTTAATGTATATGCTCATGATTATTTGTAAAGTCCTTCAAGTAAGATATGTACAAGGACTTAGTGATAAGATCAAATTTGTTAGGTTGATCTAAGCTCTTAACGTGTATCATTCTGTAATAGAATGTATAGATAGAAAGATCAAAGCTGTTAGGTTGATCTTGAGATGTAATAGATAGGCTTCGAAGAAATCGTAGTGTATCATCTGATCAACATTGCAGAAGTCAAGGCAGAAACGTAGAGCTTCAAAGATCGTAGTGTGCATGCCTTGAAGGACCTCTTTGGAAATTGTAGAGTGGTCTCAACGTTTGCCGAGTCAACTCAACGATCGCAACATACTGAAGGAAACGTAGAGTTTACAAGTCAACGATCGTAGTGTGCTCTCGGAAACATAGAGTTAGAACCTAGCAAGCAAAGATCGTAGTGTGCAAAGGTTTAAGAGAAATCGTAGTGCTCTCGGCTGATAGCATCAGATCAAACACCAAGGTGACAAGTCACTACGACCTGAATCATAGAGTATCACGATATAAATCGTCGAGCATCATTTGTCTTATGTCAGAAAACGTTGAGCCTCATAATATATGAGGAATGGATTCTAGACGTTGTAGTACTCATCAGTCCCAAAGTAATGTGAAATATCCTTAGTATGCAACAAAGAAGTGTATTGAAGAAGCTAAGGAAAATACCATTGGTAAGGGGGCAAAACACCTTTTCAGGTGTTAGGTGAGAAAGTAGTCTGTTGTGTCAGTGGGCCATAATGCAGTTTCAGAAGATATGCAGAAATGTCTCCATCAAAGATCAAAAAAGTCAAATGCATTTAATGCCTCAACGGATGCATCCAAAGGACAGTTTTCAAGATCACATATATGCAAATCAGTGATGAGAGAGAACAAGCAAGCATTGAACAAACAACGTGAAGCGGCTCTCAAGCTTCGGCTCTACGATCCGAGAATTTGCAAAGCTTGCTTTCAATACTCGGTTCTTTCGAACAAGTGCTTAAACAAAGAATCGAGTAGCAACCATCAAGAACTCAACATCTATCAATCAACTAAAGAAGAGTACCAAGTCTGATGGACTTGAAGAGTTCTAAGTGAACTGTAAGAGAGCCAAGTCTGCTGGACTTGAAGAGTTCAAGAATGAACTAAGAAGTTCCTAGGCTATTTGGTCTAGAAGGAATCTGTGGGATTCAGAAGTTGTAAAAGACATCCTTAGTGGATATCCTACTTGTTGAGTGAAGAGTGGACTAAGAGCTTTAAGTGCTCGAACCACTTAAAACAGTCGTGTCTTTTACATTCATACTATAATCATTATATATCCGCCATAAGCGCTATAATCGCCTCACTCTCATAACTCCTTTGCTTTGTAAAGAAGATTAAAACAAACATAAATTCCACTAAGTTTTAATCATCATTAAAGAACAAGTTTAAAAGCGAAAAGATTTTTTAAATATCTATTCAACCCCCCCCTTCTTCTAGATAACTATTGTGCCAATTAGGAACTAACAATTGGTATCGAGCAAGTTCTATTGTATAGCTTATAAGCATTAGTAGATCCAATGGCACACGCATTGCAAGCGAATCTAGGCTGGAGGAGGCGTGAAGCCACCGATGTGCAACAAGGATAAATTTACAAACTAAAAAAGTAAGGATGCAAGCTTACATGGACTCGATAGATGAAGATCTATTTGAGACCAGATTCAAAATGGGCCCTATATTCCAACGAAGCTTGCACCAACCATCGATGATCCAAGCAGAATACAAATCAAGGTTAAAGAAGAATGGAATGAACGACGAGAAGAGAGGCATCTAACTTGACAAAAAGGCCAAGAACATCCTGTTCCAATCCTTAGAAGACGATCTGTTTGAAAACGTTATCAGCAGCAAAACAACTAAGGAGGTTTGGGAAGCATTGTTGATCATTCACAAAGGAACTGAAGAAGTCAGAGAAAACAAACAATCTCTTCTGACACAGCATTATGAGATGTTTGCTCATGTTCAAGGAGAGAACGTGACTGCCACCTATGAGAGATTCAACGTTCTGCTCAACTCTCTACGAGCATATGGGAAGATCTATCCTAACAAAGATCTGATCATAAAGTTCATGAGAGCCCTACCGAGCAAGTGGGTTGCCAAAACCACTACTATAAGAGAGTCAAAGAATCTTCACGAGATGACAGTCCAACAGCTATATGGAAATCTCCTGACATACGAACTGGAGCTAACTCAACGAGCTGAAACCCTATCAGAAGGAAGAAGGAAGGATAAGGGTGTTGCTCTCAAGGCAACTGAAAGTGCATCAAAGGTCAACACTGAGATTGACTCTGATTATGATGAAGACGATGATGAAGATCTTGCCATGCTGGTAAAAAGACTGAGAAGATTCATGCGTCAAGGCAAACCCAGCAAGCCAAAGAAGGTCAGAAACTACAGCAGCCAGGAGCAAATAAATGATCTATGCTACAATTGCAAGAAACTTGGTCACTTCATTACCAACTACAACAAACCTCTAAGAGAAGAACTAAAGAAGAAACAGCATGCAAAGAAGGAATACAAAGGGAACAAAAGGCCTCAAAAGAGGGACAAAGGCCTGGTAGCTGGAGGATCATGGAGCGATTCAGACAATGACTCCAATCTTGACTCCGGAGATGATGAAGAACCACAAATGGCTAATCTGTGCTTAGTGGCCAAACATGCAAAGGACAAACAAAACCTCAACATTCATGATGTAAGTCTCGATGAGGTATTTGACTTCAACTCACCTGATGTAGATATAAATGATTTAAGAACTACACTGCATGGCATAACCACTGATCTACATCAATACATGAAGTGGTTCAGGATTTTGTCTAAGGATCATTCACTTATTCAAGAGGAGAAAAAGAAAGTTCAAGAAGAGCTTGAAACAGCCCTTCTAAGTACTAACCTTCTCTCTGAGCTTGAGGCTGAGAATGAGACCTTAAAACAGACAAGCACACTCAATGCACAAAGGGAGTCTAATCTAATCTCCAAAATTGAGGATTTAGAAAAGACTATCTCTACATGGAATAAATCCTCATCATCCATGGACTCCCTGCTCTCTAGTCAGAGGAGCACATTCGACAGAACAGGCTTAGGCTTTGGGCAATCCATTACAGAGCCATGTGTCGAAAAGACAAAGGAAACTAGCACTAGTAATGCCTCAAGTTTTAGTAGAAGCATTACCTTTGTGAAATCCTCACAAAAGGAAGAACAAGTTCAACCTTGTCCTACTGTCTTCATTAATACTCAAAGGAGTAAAGGATCTCATGTTGGTCTGGGATTCACAAAAGAGAAGAGTAACCTAACCTCTATTCACCAACCTCGAAGAATCGTAGAGTCAAGCAAGACCAACTCTACGAATCAACTTGGAAGGTACAGTAGAGATAAGACACACTCATCACTATTTATAAAATCCAAGGACACGTGGAATAATGAGAATTAGTTTAACAGAAGGACAACTAAAGAACCACACTGGCATGCATCATACTAGATGTTTTATATGCAATAAATATGGTCACAAGGCTGCTAAGTGTTATTATAATTCCATGCATGTAAGACCCAAGATTAAACAGATTTGGGTCCCCAAAGGCACTAACAAAGAAGGACCCATGCAAATATGGGTACCAAAATGAAGGTTCAATTTTTTGACAGGAAAAGAGCTCCACGATCACTACATGGTATCTGGACAGTTGATGCTCAAGGCATATGACAGGGAATAAAGCTCTTCTATCTAACTACATAAAAAAGGAGGGTCCTTCTGTCATCTTTGGAGACAATGGCTCGGGCAAGACAATAGGATATGGCTCTGCTAGCAATGGTGCAGTATCTTTCAGCAAGGTAGCATATGTAGAAGGTCTCCAACACAACCTTCTAAGCATCAATCAACTCTGCGACAAGGGTCATCAAGTGACATTCCTCAACAACCAATGTCAAGTCAGAGATTTGAAGACATCTACTGTAAAACTAACTGGGACAAGAGAAGGAAATGTCTACACAGTGGATCTTGGTCAATTAATCTCAGATGAGACAATATGTTTTCTGGAAAAAGCATCTGAAGAAATGAGCTGGTTATGGCATAGATGGTTGTCTCACTTATACTTCAAGAGCATGTCCAAACTGGCATCAAAAGATCTCGTAGCTGGTCTACCTAAGTTTAACTTCGTAAAAGAAAGGCCATGTAATGCCTGTCAGCTTGGAAAGCAAACCAGAAGCCCATTCAAAAGCAAAACTGCCAACTTTATCGACAAGCCCCTGCAGTTGCTTCACATGGATCTATTTGGGCCAATTCCAACAACTAGTCTTGGAGGAAAAAGATACTCTCTAGTTATAGTTGACGACTACACTAGATTCACATGGGTATTCTTCCTAAATTTAAAGGATGAAACGAGCTCTCAATTAATCAAGATGTTCAGACTGGTGATAAACGAGAAAAGAGAGAAAATCAAGGTCATAAGGAGTGATCATGGCAGAGAATTCGACTTCTCAGAAATGGACCAGTTCTGCACAGACAATGGAATCAGTCATAACTTCTCAGCTCCACGAACTCCTCAACAAAATGGAGTAGCTGAAAGAAAGAACAGAACTTTGATAGAGGCTGGAAGAACTCTACTTGCAGCAGCACATCTGCTTGAATACTTATGGGCAGAAGCTGTCAATACTGCATGCTACACGCAGAACAGATCACTAATACACTCTACGTTCAAGAAGACGCCCTACGAACTATGGAAATGAAGAAAGCCAAGTGTCAGCTACTTTCATGTTTTCGGCTATGCATGCTACATTCTCAACAATGGAAAGCAGTACCTGACAAAATTTCAGCCCAAGTCAGACGAAGGAATCTTTCTTGGATATGCCACAGACAGTAAGATTTACAGAGTGTTCAACAAAAAGACAATGAGTGTTGAAGTCTCAATTCATATCATCTTCGATGAAACAGACTCAGACAACAAAGTATTGCAAGACACTACGACCGATAGTGCAGACACTACGAATGAAATCGTCGAGCCCAACACTACAATCGTAGTGCCAGATAGTGAAATCGTCGAGCAACAAAATGAAATCGTAGAGAGATCTTTGCAAGACAGTGAAACTCCACACCAAGAAGAAGAAATAGATCTTGAAGACTTAAGACAAGAAGGCATCGGGAAAGATGTCCCAACCGGTAATGTAGAGCCCCCAAATTCGGGTACTTGAAACCCGAACTCGGTGCTTTATGATACCATTTCTATGAGCAGAATAATACTAATAATAATAACAATAATATAAAGTTCAAACTTAATTTACATAATTATCAGAGTCTAGCTCCCAAGTACGTAACCTTTATTACATTCATTACATATCATGATAGATAATATATATATCATTGTCTTAATAGTCTCAAACTATTACATAGAATACCACAAATCTTATTTGGTTAGCTTTCCTTTTCCTTTGTTTCTGCATGAGCTTTCTGGTTCTTCACACTTAGCTGAAAACATTTAAATTAAGCAAGGATGAGCATTTGAGTGCCCAACAAGTAATAGAAATTATATATATATAAGCTTAAAGAATTTAAATGTTTTCTTTATACTACCCTTCTACAACGATTCAACAGTTGTGAAGAAATCTGTACCAATGATAATAATATATCAATTCTATACCAAATTTTTGAAACTACGTACTGACCATAAATAGGGTTTAGGTGACATGCTATGAACATTGTTTTAAATTTTCAAATAGGTTAAACAGAAATTCATCTGCAAACCATCATAACTTACGGGCACGGGGGGTGATCAGCCCGTTATGCCCTGCATTGATCAATACTACATGCAAGAACGAGGGTATCGTTCACTCTGTCATACCAGGCGCATAAAAGTTTTCCCGTGTAGGGATGTTCATACTTGTCTGGGTTCCAAATCAAAGGTTTTATCTTGTTCAACAATAATCTATAATTCAACATATAAGTATACGGGTAATTGACAAAGGTATATAAACATGTGATTAAATACAATGATTATCCAAGTGGGGACACTTGTATAACCATTTATAGAAATTAACGAACAAAATATATATCTGAATTATCATATACTAACATGTTGATAATCAATGAGCGTATATAATATAGGGTTAATAATCTATACAGTAATAATATAGCTTAGAAATATTCTTACTCATGTCCATTGCATAAAGAAAATACAAAGGTAAGATATCTGCGATGCGTTGCTTACAGTTCGCAACTTAATTCTATCTTTTATATCACGACCTATCATTAATCAGATCAATCGTTCGATTAGAACAATATACTATAACACATAGTACTGCAGTTCACAGTCTGCACATAACTTAATCACATTGTCACCTATGTTTAACAACCATTGAATCACAAATAATCACATATCTAATTAAATTATGTAAGCCCAGATCAATTTCTAAAACGTAAAAATATGTAAAGCGACTTTATCGAAGTAATTATCGAGTCTAAGACTACTATTCTCAAACTCGATGTCTGTAAGTATCGGTATATTATTTTTAAATGATTTATAATAATTTTAAAACATTTATTATAATTCATCATGAATTTTCAAACGTCGGAATCATTATTAAATGATTTAAGTATTAAACAATCATATTATCATTAATATTTAATTAATATTAAACTATTAATGAAATCATTTCAACATATTAAAGTTATTTATAATAACTTAAAATACTTTTCAAGTATTAATATTACCTTAAATGATTTTTAAAACATTTAAAATTATTTTAAATAATTACCATTAATATTTAAATATTAATGTACTATTTATCAAAATATTAAAAGTCTTTATTTATAACTTAAAATATTTTTAATTCATTTATATCCTTTTTAAATGATTTTTAAATTAATAAAATCATTTTTAAACTATTTATTTAATATAATTATTAAATAAACTTAATATCTTTAATAATAAGTTAATAATCATTAATATTAAATTATTAATGAACACTACAAAAAAATGGGGCTTCAGTAACAACTGATTTTCGTTGCTAAAGGTGTCAAATTTCGTTGCTAAAGGTTTTTGTAACGATTTTATCGTCGTTCGTCTTTTCGTTACAAGAATAGCGTTGCTAATTGTTCCGCAACGAACGTATTTTTGTTGTTGCCAAAAGCAATATATTTTGCAACGAAATTGGCTTTCGTACAGATACATCGATCCTTTAGCAACAAAATATATTGTTGCAAAATAATTAAAATGTCGTTGCTAAAAAACCCATTTCGTTGCAAAAGCCTGCTAATTGGCAACGAAATGAACTCTTTTTTTTTTTTTTTGCAACGATCATGCATTTTCGTTGCAATTGATACAATTTTGCAACAACATTTTTCGTTGCAGTAAATTATGAAAATTGTTGCCTAAGCTTGCTTTCGTTGCGGAATGTAAACTTTTTAGCAACGATTTTCGTTGCTGATAATATTATTTGGCAACAACATTATGCTGAATCAGCAACGAAAATGTTTGTTGTTGATTATTTTTCAATAGCAACGAAAGTTGTCAATTAACAACAACATTATATGTTGTCGTTTCTTTATATATGCAACGAAAGTTGATATGATTTGCAACGATAAAAAATATTACCTTTTATTTTAATATTAGCAACAATATCCTCTCCGTTGATATTAGGTTAATTTTTCGTTACCAAATATTATATTTTTAATGCCATTAGCAACAAAAATTTGTTGCTAAATATATAAAAAATTATTGCTATATTAAAACTTGTTAAATGCTTTGGTAACGAATTATATTGATTCCAAATCAAAATTTGACATTCTTTTTGTATACCTAACTAGCTCAATGTCCCCATAGCAAATAATGATCAAAAATATAAAAAACTAAAATATTATTTAACTTAATAAAATCATCCACTACATTATCATTCATTATCTTTACAAATATTCCAAATATTCGGGGATTTAGTATAATCTGAAAATATTCTTAGTTTTGGAGACAAGATGTTTTAGCCTAATTGCTTTTTAAGTAGCCTGATTCATTAACAAACTTGTGCAACTGGGAAATGAAGCCAACACGACTACTTTGCTGAGGCAACCAGAGCAGATCTGGTTCGCGTGAAAGTAGTAATCAGTGCGCCAAGCTGCAATTTATCATTGCACCCAAAGCTCAACCTGTACCTGCACACACCAAAAATAGTAAAGCAATTAAACCCTTGTGTATCTAAAACCCAATTGAAATGCAGTCCTTCCACCAAGTTTGCTGGAATACATTAGAATCAGAGAATAAACACAACTACCCAAGTCTATATGTCCATCACCATATAAATGAACATCATTTTCTTTTCGCAATAAATAACTACGATTTTTTAAGTTATATCAGGAAAATAATTTGTGCAACAAACTCAATTGATTCAGGGATAGAGCTTTACTGGTTATTAAATAATAATTGAGTTGAACAGTTTCTTGAGTGCACAATCCTCTAGTAAAAGAAATCCTATCATGCATTCACTAACACCAAACAGTACAAGTTGAAGTCAAGGAGAAGTTACAAAATTCCTAGTTATGTGCTTGTTTGGCATATATGTTACAGTATTGTCATAAAATAAATAAACGTTTATAAGAGGCTGGGTACCTGTACACGTTGCTTGGCTTTTGATTCCAGTAAAGCATCAAGCCGGGAGAACGCATGAGCATGAAAAGGATGTCTAAGATACAGTTCTGGGCAAACCCACCAGCCACAACATTTGAGGCAAACTTCTGCTGGCTCATTTGAATTTTATTCCCAGCTAATTCCTGGATTATAGTTGAACGTTCATGCAATTTCCCATGCCCCAGCACATGATGTAAAAGATAGCTTAAGAGATGAAGAAGCAACAAAAAATGAATACAAGAGGCAACATTATATCTCATGTAGGAATAACAATTGTCAAATGCATTGACCAAATAAATAATAGTTTTAGACACCTAAAGAAAGAAAATAACTAATTGAGAGACAAAAAATAATATTGAGAACCTCTGCACCTAATAAGTAAGCTTGAACAACAGAATGTCCGAATGGATCAACCTGCCAACCCACTCTAGGTTTCTGATCAAACTCATCTTAGAAAAACAAATGTCCCAAAGTTGTTTGATCAATCAGATCAATGTAATGTGGTGTTCCCTCATCAGAATATTTTGACATCTTTAGGACATGTGAGAACCCACTACGACTCTCATTGCACGCTATATTTGGTTTGACCTTCAACTACATTTTAAAACTTAAAAGCACAGACTCGTGCAGTCTTGCTCAAATATTTTCTAACATTTAAGAATAGGTCTGCTTCTTTTGCACAACATCCGTAGACTACACCACTCTCAAGTGAAACTTTTTAGTTATACTAATTTCAGAACATGAAATTCTGATTGTCTCTTTGTATGATATCAGTTGAAAGACATACACAAACACAAATTTCAAAACATTAAAAACATACTAATTTCTCTCCTCACAAAAGAAAAACATAAATTAAATAGCTAGAGAGATCTATAATTAAAATTCAACTCAAATAAAGATTGACAAAGTGATATACCAAAAGATGGATTATTAATAATAATCCAATCAATCAACGTTCTGCATAACGTCCTCGGAGGTGAACTTGGTGCCCTTGTCCTTATCCGCGGTGGCGCGTCCCTTGGGTTTCCTATCGAGGAGCGATTTCCGATCCTTTTCGAGGCGGAGCTTGGTGATCACCACCTTCGAGGGGTTGATTCCGACGTTGACGGTGGAGTCGTTAACCTTCTCTCACGTTATGCGCTCGATGTGGATGACCCATTTCCGGCGGTAGACTTGCACGACTTTAACTTCCCGGCCCTTGTAGGTCCCACAAACCACCTGAACCGAACCGGCATGGATCGGACGTTGTACTTGGAACGGGGATCCCCGGTGAGAGGCGCGCTCATTAGAACGTGATGGACACTCGACGATGCCGTGAAATGGGCTTTCCTGTTCTTCCGGCAGGAGCTGGAAACCCTAGGATTGTACTGCATTTTCGCTCTCTCTCTCTCTCCTGTGGAACTCAAGTGACGGTAAATGGTGATGACAAGCTAGGGTTTTTGCGGATTCTTATTCAATGGTTTAATATGGGCTGGAATAGAGTTTACGAAGTAGGAGCATTGTGTACTACTTCGTTTTAATGGGCCTGTTCTCGTAAGACCTTTTGAGAACTGGGCCTGGGCAAACAGAGTTATGATGGTTATAGATCTACTAGTTGTGTATAGTATTAATGAATTAATGTTAATTTATTTATTTTTAATAAATAAAATAATAATAATTTAAATTACAATTCAAATAACTTTTCATCATTTTTGAAAATTCTAAATTTTAATTTTAAAATAAATACTCTAATTACAATTATAAATAGAATAAGAAAAAAATAATAAATTTTAAAGTATAATTCATTAATTCTAAATTAATTCGAACGTAACACATTTTAATAATAAAATTATATTATCCATTGTTATTGCGTCCTGTTATCGCAAGTAAATTTTGAAAGTACAAAATTTGTAACAAGCTAACACCTATATATATATATATGGGTTCCAATTTATGGTAATCAGTTGTTAGGGGTACTATTCCAGCAACCATCATCTTCATCGTTTTCCATCATTGATCAATATAATTAATGGTTGAGATTGAAAAAAAATAAAAGTCTTACCGCTACAAGTTGTAGCGACAGTAATTACTATTATTATTATTATTCTCAATATTATTACTATTATTATTATTACTGTTATTGTTATTACTGTTGTTATTATTATTATTATTATTATTATTATTATTATTATTATTATTATTATTATTATTATTATTATTATTATTATTATTATTATTATTATTATTATTATTATTATTATTATTATTATTATTGTTGTTGTTGTTGTTGTTGTTGTTATTATTATTATTATTATTATTATTATTATTATTATTATTATTATTATTATTATTATTATTATTATTATTATTATTATTATTATTATTTACTATGTTATGATGTAAATGATGTAAATATGATAATATGTTATGTTATGATGTAAATATGTTATGATTTTAGAATTTTAATGATGTAATTTAAATTTTTGTTCTTTTGATTAATTAACAAAATAATTTGAATTTTAGTATTTTTTTGGATTTTAGTATTTTTTTAATTTGATTTTTTTAGTATTTTTTTAATTAGTATTTTTAGTATTTGATGTAAATATATAATTAGTATTTTAAGTATCGGGTAGGTGACTTTTAGTATTTTGATATGTTATATAACAATGGTAAAATTTTAGTATTTTGATATATTGTTATACAACTATGGTAAAATTTTAGTATTTGAGTAAAATTTTAGTATTTTAGTATTTTGATTAAATGATATAAATATGTTATGATGTAAATATGATTTTAGTATTTTAATGATGTAATTTAAATTTTTGTTCTTTTGATTAATTAACAAAATAATTTGAATTTAAGTATTTTAGTAATTTTTGAATTTTATTATTTTTGAATTTAATTTTTTTTAGTATTTTAGTATTTTTTTTAATTATTATTTTTAGTATTTGATGTAAATATGTAATTACTATTTTTAGTATTTTAGTGTCGGGTAACTGATATTATAATAATAAATTCTTATAGCTTAGTTGGTTTGAACATTTGTTTAAGGAGAGTGGGAGGTCTAGAGTTCAATTCTCAAGGATAACATTATTTTATTTTATTTTTTAAAAAGCCCACGGGTCGGGTCATGCTTTTTTATTATTAGTAATATTATAATTATTGTAACAATTATTATTATAATTATTATAATAATAATAATTAATAATAATAATAATAGTAATAGGAATAATAATAGTAATTATAATAATGATTAATAATAACATTAATAATAATAGTAGTAGTTATAATAATAGTAATAGTAATAGTAATAATAATTATAATTAATACTAACAATTATAATTATTATTATTATAATAATAATAATAATAATTATTATTATTATAATTATAATTGATATTATTATAGTAATAATAATAACAACAATAATAACAATAATAACAATAATAGTAGTAACAATAATAATTATTATAATAATAGTAATAATAATAATAATAATAATAAAAAATAATAATAATAATAACTACAACAACAACAACAACAATAATAATAATAGTAGTAATAATTATAATTATTATAATAATAAAAATAATAATTATAAGATTAGTAATAATTATTCTAATAATAATAAAAAAATAGTAATAATAATAATAATAGTAATAATAATAATAGTAAATATAATAATAATTATAATAATAGTAATAGTAATAGTAATAATAATAAAAAAATATAGCACATGAAGCATGAATTTTTTTTAATAATGACTTATAAGTAAAAAAAAGTTAAAATTTAAGTTATTGTCAAACACTAAATAATAACAAATGACTTATAACTTAGTTTAACCAACTTATAAGTCATTGCCAAACACCCTCTAATACAAGATATAAAGAGAAATTAATATTTAATTATAAAAAATTGGCAAAAAGCACTTTTACACCACTGTGGTTGTATTGTTTTAAACAATTAGCCATTGTGCTTTAAAAATATTCAATTGACTCACTGTGATTTTTAAAACTGTATAATCAAACCATTCCGTCCAATTTGACTAACAGACGTCTAAAAATATCCTACGTAATTTTTTGAAAAAAAATAAATATTACGTGTATTTGCTGGGCGGGAGAAAGTTTGGTTATCCTACGTGGCTTTTTTCTTTTCCTTTTATCTCTTTTCCAAATAATACAAATAAAATATCAAAATTTTTGTATCAATGAGATCTATTACAACATTATATTAATTTCTACAAAATTAAAAATAAAAAATTATTAATTACGTGGCAAAAAATAATTAAAATAATAATAAAATTAAAATAAATATTTTAATTCATTTTCTTTATTTGTATTCTTTTCCTTATCTTTTTCCTTTATTTTAATGATTATTTTATTTTAAAAATTAATACTAATATATATTTTAATGATATAAAAGGTAAGTTCATAATTAACACAAAATAGAAAATCATTAATTATGTGGTAAAAAATAATTAAAATAAATATTTTAATTCATTTTCTTTATAATTTTTTATTTTCCAAAAAAAATCATTAATTATGCGGAAAAAAGCTAATTAAAATAATAATAAAATTTAAATTAATACTTTAATTCATTTTCTTTATAATTTTTCTTTTCCAACAAAAAATAAAATCATTACTTTCTTGTATTCACCTACGGAACCCTAAAACGTGGATTCCCCAATCATATCCTCCTTCAGGAAATGTTCGCCACCGGAGACACCACGTTCGTCGGCGTTTACCTCACCGCTGATAAGCTACCGCTTGTCTACGCGGTGTCGAATCGGGCGCTGGCTCGGATAGACGAACTGGATGGCACAAACTGCTGCTACTACGAGAGGCTGCCGGTGAAGCTTCGATCGGCCAATGGCGATGAGGAGAGAGAAAGGAAAGGAGGAGGAGGTGGCGACAAAGGCGTATTACGGTCATCGGAATTATGCGGCGGAGATGTGGAAAAGGAATGGGGAGAAGGGGTTCAGTAATTATACGGAGAAAGAGGCGAATTGGTATGTTCAGCATAAAGATAGGCCTCAACAAATCTTTTTTTTGGATCAGATTCAGCTTTTTTTTATCATCTTCATAAACAAGAAAATTAATTAATTATGTAGGAGTATGATATTTTATATTTATTAGATACAAAAAATATCACAATTATAAGTTGAATCTGTTGTATTTGTGCTTGTGTTTATGTGATTTTTAGATTATTTTAGTGCAAAAATTTGAAGGGGAATTTGATTTTCCTATCCTCGTTTTGTTAATTTGGGAAATGTAAAATATTTGATTCTCTGTGTTGTAAGTGGAGTACCATTATTATTCTTTGCAGTGATTTAATTTGGGAAATGATTTTATTTTTTTTTGTTGAAAAGAAAAAGTTATAAAGAAAATGAATTAAAGTATTAATTTAAATTTTATTATTATTTTAATTAGCTTTTTGCCACATAATTAATGATTTTATTTTTTTGTTGGAAAATAAAAATTATAAAAAAATGAATTTAAATATCTATTTTAATTATTTTTACTACTTAATTAATAATTTTATTTTTGTTGGAAAAGAAAATGAATTAAAATATTTATTTTAAATTTTTTTTTTGCCACATAATTAATGATTTTATTTTTGTTGGAAAAGAATAAATTATAAAGAAAATGAATTAAAATATATATTTTAATTTATTATTATTTTAATTTTCTTTTTGCCACATAATTAATGATTTTATTTTTTGTTGGAAAAAAATTATAAATAAAATGAATTAAAATATTTATTTTAATTATTTTTACCAAATAATTAATAATTTTCTTTTTTATGTTAATTATGAACTTAACTTTTATATCATTAAAATATATATTAGTATTAATTTTTAAAATAAAAATAATTATTAAAAAAGGAAAAGAGATAAGTAAAAGAATACAAATAAAGAAAATGAATTAAAATATTTATTTTAATTTTATTATTATTTTAATTATTTTTTGCCACATAATTAATTATTTTTTATTTTAAATTTTTGTAGAAATTAATATAATATTTTAATAGATCTCATTAATACAAAAATTTTGATATATTATTTGGAAAAGAGATAAAAGAAAAAGAAAAAAGCCACGTAGGATAATCAAGTTTTCTTCCGCCCAGTCAGCAAATACACGTAATATTTATTTATTTTTCCAAAAAGCCACGTAGGATATTTTTAGACGTCTGTTAGTCAAATTGGACGGAATGGCTTGATTGTATATTTTTAAAAATCACAGTGGGTCAATTGAATATTTTTAAAGCATAGTGGCTAATTGCTTAAAACACTACAATCATAGTGGGATAAAAGTGTTTTTTCCCAAAAAAAAATTACAAGTCAAGAAAAAAGAGAATTTGAAAAATGGGAGTTAAAAAAAATTTACACACCATTGGTGCAACTTTATTATTATTGTTATTGTTAATATTATTATTTATTATTATTATTGTTATTAGTACTATTATTATTATTATTATTATTATTATTATTATTATTATTATTATTATTGTTATTGTTATTATTGTTATTATTATTATTATTATTATTATTATTATTATTATTATTATTATTATTATTATTGTAGTATATAATTTCTTGAGATTATATTAATGGTATGTAGTGAAGGAGAAGAAAGGAATAAATGGGGAAAATCTCATGTTTTGATATAAATAATAATCCTTGCAAGATATTAACAGATAATTTGTGTTGCTCCAACTGTCAAATGACCAAAGTTCCAAATGATAGGTCACGGGTTCGAATATATTTTGCATTTGGATATAATTTTTAAATAATAAAATGAATATTTTTTTGACAATTCTCCGAATACCGAATATGGTCTTACAAAAACATGTTTATTGGGATTATCTTAATTTAAGGCAACATTTTAAAGGTTGTTGCAAAAAGTTGTATAAGATATGCAACGAAAATAAAAATTATTGCCAATGAATGTGGTCCATATTAGGCAACGAAATATAGCAAAAAAAAATTTATTTGCCCATGATGAGGAGAAATCAAGTGGTTAGAAATTTTTAAACGAATTTCTAAGCTAATTTTGTTTTCAAATTTTGCAACGACTTATGAATTTCGTTGCAAAAAGTGAAAGCCTGACACAATCTGCAACGAAGGACAAGTTTCGTTGCTAAACATACACTTTTAGCAACGACTTATAAAGTTGTTGCTTGAAAAATCGTTGCTAAAGCCCCATTTTTAGCAACAAAAAATATTTCATTGCCCACGATGACGGGAAATCAAGTGGCCGAAAATTTTGCAACAAATTTCTAACGAAATTTTTCACCTTAATGAATTATAACGAAATTTTGCAACGACTTATGAATTTTGTTGCAAAAAGTAAAAAATCGATACAATTTGCAACGAAGGACAAATTTCGTTGCTAAACATATATTTTTAGCAACGACTTATAAAGTCGTTGCCCGAAAAATCGTTGCTAAAGGCCCATTTTTTTGTAGTGATGTAGTGAAGGAGAAGAAAGGAATATATGGGGGAAATCTCATGTTTTGATATAAATAATAATCCTTGCAAGATATTAACAGATAACTTGTGTTCCAAGTGATCGAATAAATGACCAAAGTTCCAAATGATAAAGTCATGAGGTTGAATATGTTTTGCATTTGGATATAATTTTAAATACTAAATATGAATATTTTTGACAATTCTCAGAATAATAGAATATGGTCTTACAAAAACATGTTAATTTAGATTTTCTTAATTTAAGGCAACATTTTAATAGTTGTTGCAAAAAGTTGTATAAGATATGCAACAAAAATAAAAATTGTTGCCAATGAATGTGGTCCATATTAGGCAACGAAATATAGCAACAAAAATTTTTTTCGTTGCCCACGATGAGGAGAAATCAAGTGGTTAGAAATTTTGCAACGAATTTCTAACGAATTTTGTTTTCAAATTTTGCAACGACTTATGAATTTCGTTGCAAAAAGTGAAAGCCTAACACAATCTGCAACGAAGGACAAGTTTCGTTGCTAAACATACACTTTTAGCAACGACTTATAAAACTGTTGCTTGAAAAATCGTTGCTAAACCCCCATTTTTAGTAACAAAAAAAATTTCGTTGCCCACGATGACGGGAAATCAAGTGGCCAAAAATTTTTCAACGAATTTCTAACAAAATTTTTTTCTGCCAATGAATTAGCAACGAAATTTTGCAACGACTTATGAATTTTGTTGCAAAAAGTGAAAGCCTAACACAATTTGCAACGAAGGACAAATTTCGTTGCTAAACATATACTTTTAGCAACGATGTGACGCCCCCAAAATAGGTATACACAACACCCATTCTGAGTCGCCAAATACATGGTACAAGAAGCAAACTACAACTTTATTATTACAACAAGAAAGCTGTGAGTTTAAATCTGAGATATTATCTTCAGACAATATCTATACTCAAATAAATCCTCATCACATTTATTGATACATTATTTTACAAAATGGTGAGGACTACTAAACAATCCTTTCTAAAACCTTCATTCCATACCCGACTAAGTACTCGCTACATTCTCGCCTCACGAGAAGAAAAATGGAACAACAAGGAAAAGGGTGAGCTCAACTAGCCCGGTAAAGAATATTATGACTAAGATAATATACAACAAATTATCGTTAGTCTTCAACAGGAAAAATCGATAGAATACAATAGACAACAAGTTTCGGATCAATATTTAGGTGAAATAATAATTCATAGAAGAGTTACGTAGAGAATGAAATCTACTATAATCTATGAATTTAACGATCCATCATCAATATTTTATCCCACAAACATCAATCAATACGCATACGGAATCAAATATTCATCTTTGCACTCTGAGCCAAAGATATTCATAAGTTGGTCATATTCATTTAAACACTGTTCATCTTTGCACTCTGAGTGCCAAAGATATTAATCAATCGATCATGTTCATCTCAACATGTTCATCTCACTACGGGCCAAAGATATTCTTCAGAAATCTTTTCATCTTTTACACTGAGCCAAAGATATTCAATAATATCATCATTTAAGACCGAGGATGATGAAAATATTTTTTAAGAAACGAATCCGGTGAAACAAAATGACAAGGATTAAGGATTAAGGATTCGTACTTGGTTTTATCCACGTCCAAAAATACCTCAAAAATAATCATAGTGGTGTAAAATTCAAGAATGATCAAAACATGGATCTGATCGAGTTAGGATCCATAATAGATGTTTTGAGACGAAAAGAAGAAATTTTATTTTTCGATTGAATAGTACCAGAGTATCGTGAATAGTCTCAGATATCGTGAATAGTCTTGAAGATATCGTGAATAGTAACTTCGACACACAAAAGATAGAAATTCCACAAAAACATCTTCACGCTTCATGCATAATAGTACTCGTGAATAGTAACTCGTGAATAGTAACTTCATGAATAGTAACTCGTGAATAGTAACTCATGAATAGTAATAGTAACCCATGAATAGTAACTTGAGCATGAAAAAGTTCTAAATTTGATAAAACTTCAGATCAACATTTCAAAGATAATGATATTGAAGAAATAATATCATTTGAGAAGAAAATAACATCCCTTACCTCGAAAGATCAAGTCTTCTAAATTTGAAACACAGGATATAGGCTATGACTTGGACTTGCACCAGTATAGCAATACTCAAAGTATACTCAAAATACTCACAAGAATACGCTCGATAATATAGAGAGAAAACTTGGTTTGTGTGATTTTAATTCTAACCCAAGCACCCTATTTATAGAAATTGCTTAGAACACCAAAGCGAAAATTTAATAAATTAATAATATAATTATATTATTTTCTACACATGTCTAGAATCTGATTTCAGCTATCAAACACATGCCACCTTCTAGAAAAAAATAAGAAAAAAACGTTTTTCTAATTTTAAATATTTTAAACTTTCAAAAATCAATTATTTCTGAGCTTCGGAACTTCAATAATTCATAATAAATAGCCCTTTCATCAGAAAATTCAAATCTTGCGAGTTTTTATAGGAAATTCAATTCTCTACAACTTTGCAAAAGAAAGTTTTTCCAAATTCCAATCAGAAATTGACCGAAATCCACAAACGAGCAATTTTACAAATTTATAATCAAATTTCGATCAATAAATGGGGTCCACCGAGCATGTTTAACATGTTTTAAACATTTATTGCAACAAAAATACTCTTCCTCCTCGTATACTTATATATCCCACATTCGTTGTAAAAATATCACCGTTAATTAATATATTATTAAAATAATATATTTAAATGAATTATTTTATCGGAAAAGATAAAATATTAATTTTCAACAATTGTCATTTTAAAATTTTCTCCATCTATATCCACATAAAATCAATATTTTCCTCATCATATAAATCAATAATTAATTATTCACAAATAATATTACGAATCACAATATTGTGAACAGTGCAGGTTCAGGAAAGAGGGACTTTCCAATAAGAATTTTTCTTATCGGGCGCATGATTAGGTGACCAAACCTCTCCTAGATGAGAACTTTCTAGACATTGCCAATAATGTTATCTAATAATATTATTAGGATAATATGAATTATTGCCGATAATGAAAGATCTTGTGTAATGACAATTATTGAAACAACAATGAATATAAAATATCAACGCAGACAATTATTAACTCGATAAAATATTGAGCGAAGAATTATCGTAACCATTATTGAGTAGTGCCTTCTTACGTAAGAATCAATAATTGGTGCAATACCGGTGCTACTTTTCAACAACGCGTATTAGTGTGTTTTAACCACGGGTATTCCATGAAGATAATTGGTAATAACTATGCCGTTATTTAAAAACAACTTATATTTGTCGTTTTCTTCATCCAATCGCTTTCAGTTATGGGGGCCACACACGGTTGCTGTAAGTCATGACGAATATTCCGAAATAGTCTGAATATTCCACGACCAAACGAATATTCCAAACAACAATGAATATTTTATAACCACTTGCTTATTTTGAAATATTTGCATATTTAACCCTTAACTATCCACATTAATCAAATCAACCCTTACTATTTCAAAATAATAAATAAAGGAAATTCCTTTTATTTAAAAAATTTGAGGTCTTACAACCTCCCTCCTTATGAAATTTCATCCTCGAAATTGACGTACGTACACAGTGTTTGAAAAGGTGAGGATACCTCGCTTTCATTTAGTTTCCAATTTCGAGGTCATTTCCTCTATAGCATGATTCCTCCACAAAACTTTAACTTGTGGTATAACCTTTATAGCGTAGGACATGCTCCTTCCTATCCAAAATCTTGACAGTACCTCCTCATAAGTTAAGTCTTGGCTATCTCGTGGGTTCTAACTCTATAACGTGGTTGGGTCTTTCACATATTCTGAAATACGGATATGTGAAACACATTATGAACACGAGACATACTCGGAGGTAACGCAAGTCTATAGGCTACATTTCCTACTCGGTCAAGAATTTGAAATGGACCGATAAATCATGGATTGAGCTTTCCTCTCTTCCCAAATCTTGTAACACCATTCCATGGAGCAACTCGCATGACAATCATGATCCTTACATTAAATTCCACGTCCTTTCGATGAAGATCCGCATAACTCTTTTGTCGATCTTGTCTTGGTTTGTATCGTTGTCGAATCATTAGTCATACGTACTAACTCGGGTCCCAACAATGTTGCTTCACCCACCTCATCCCAACATATTGGGGAATGACATTTCGTCCATATAATGCTTGAATGGAACCATGCCTATATTTGTTTAATAACTATTGTTATATGAGAATTCCACCAATGGCAAGTACTTATCCCAACTTCCTTTGAAATCTAGGACCTGAGTTTTAATATATCTTCAAGAGTTTGAGTAGTCCTTTTCGATTGCCCATCCGGTTTGAGGATGGTATGTCAAGCCAATCGTAAATTCGTGCCCATAGCTTTCTACAAACTAACCCAAAATCATGAAGTGAATCTTGGGTCACGATCTAAAACTATGGATCTTGGCATGCCATGCAATCTCTGATCTCATTTACGTACATACGAGAAAGGCGTTCAAGGGAATAAGTCTCTCATATCGGAAGAAATGAGCGAGACTTGGTTAATCTATCAACAATAACCCAAATAGCATTGATGCCTTGAGAAACCGTAAGAAGACCCGTAACGAAATCCATAGTAATGTGTTCCCACTTCCATTTAGGAATCTCAAGTGGTTGCAACGGACCCTTAGGTACAAGATGCTCGCCTTTACACGTTAGCAAGTTAAACACATCGAGATAAACTTTGCAATCTCTCTCTTCATATTGTTCCACCAAAATGTATGTCGAAGATCACGATACATTTTAGTACTTCAGGATGGATTGCAAATGGCGTGTTGTGCCTCCATCATAATCTTGTACTTCAAATCGAGTCGTTAGGAACACAAAGTTCAGAGTGGACTCAAGTATTCCTTCTTCATCAATTCTCGCTCGGAATAGCTCCTTCTTGTACTTTCTTCTTCATACGCATCGGCGACTCCGAGATTCGGTGGCTTGAGCAATCTTAACTTTTTCTATTAAAGTTGGCTCTGTCGTATACTTGACATCATCGCTTTTCGTTCCGATATGATCTTCTACTCATCGCCGCCACTACCACGTTCGCTTTTCCAGGATGGCATGATCGAACATGTCTTTGAAATGAGTCTCCTCTTGAGTTCTTGAAGCTCTTTACACTCCTTGCTCCATTCAATTTTGTATCTCTACGAGTCATTGCGTTAATGGAATAGCGATTCGAGAATATCCTTCAATGAATCTCGATAATAACCAACTAAGCCTAGAAAGCTACGTATTTCGATTATCGACTTAGGTTGCTCTCATCGTGACTATATCCCAATCTTGGATAGACGTCACAATGACACCTATCATTTTTACTATCGCACGAATATAGCGTCCCCTACAGAGAGTTCGGCTTAGGTGAATTCCACAAAGGAAGTCACAAGATAAAGGCTAAAGTACCAAATTCTATAGTTGAATTTTTAACTCACGAAGTTCAATAGGAGCCATTCGATATGAGATTTTAGAAATGAGTTTTGTCTGGGTTCAAAGTCGATACAAAATTTAATATCGAGCTTTGGGAGTAAGCCAAGAAATTCTTCAGAAATAGGTCGGGAAAAATTAATAACAACGAGAATATTATTCAAATCGGCGTGTCTTTATTCAAATCCATAACATGGACTAAGAAAACTTGACATCCGTAATAAACGAATGACTTCATAGCTTGATATGAAAATGTTTGATTACAATGGTTTGATTGCTTGAATTGAATAACGGTTGCTTAGGAATATGAAAACTAACAACCTTACGAAAGTAATTAATTTTGGCATGATGAGTAGTTAACCTTAAAATCACATCAAAAGCAAATATCTCTATAGAAATAAGGTTAACGGTAATGTGATAGTGCCAACTTGAATCAAGCAAGATTTTAAATAACGGATGTAATGAAATTTTCTCTAATGGAGTCTCCACAGATAGGTCAAAGTTTAATTTCTCCGTAGTCAAGTTCAAACGTTGAACGCTTGAGAAGAGAGATAAAAGAATGGGTAGAGCAGGGTATCTAGTAAGGTATAAACTTCGCAAGAATTTATAATTAACTAACCCGTGCTAACCGTTCGGGTTCCTCGATTTTATTTGGCCACGACAAACGCTCTTCCAAGAACCGTTGACTTTGACTTTTTCGGGACATCCTGAGTCACCATTCATTTGGACTGGTTTCGATATCGTCTAATCTCGGCGATATGTCCTTCTTTTCCATAATTATAGCATACCTTAAGCTGTTGTAGGCGGTTCAAACGATATCTCTCTTTCCGCATTTGTAACATCTGATGGGTGGTCGTTCTCCTCCTTAAAACTAGTTCTCATGGTGTTGACGTCTTCACATGGTCGTTGTTGAATCTCCTCTTTTAAAATCTCCTCCCGACTCGCTTCTTCTATTTTCATGGCCACGATTACCACCGGAGTGGTTACCGCCTTTGTCGTATTCTTCTTTCTCATTTGGTTATCGTTATTACGATGATCGCTATCTTGGTATGATCTCGGTTATGGTCCCTCGGTTGAACATACTCGTTATCTCGCTCTAACAATCTGAGCCACATTGACAACATATCCGAATAGAGAGAAAATTTATGAGAAATGAGATCTTGGCGTATGTCGGGTTTCAAACCTCTCGAAACATCCGCGTCATCGTTCCTCATTCTCTACCAAATGAGGTGCAAACTCGGATAACTCCGCGAACTTCGCCTCGTCTTTGGGACACCCGTCATGTTATTCTCGCTCTAGTCTAATAAACTCCACTTCCTTCATATAGCGAATACTTTCGGGGAAGTACTTGTCATTGAACTATTTTCAAACGTCTCCCATGACATCTTTGAGTGCAATTTGGATGGGTACGCTTCCTGATTCCCACCGATGAATCCTTTCGCCACGGAACATAAAAGCGTGAATGGAACTTTTCTGTTCTCGTGCATCCCAAGACATCGAATATCTTGGTAATTTGTTTGACCCACGTCTCGCCTTTAATCGGATCCGGCTTTCCCTGCACTCGTGGTCCCAACTCTTTGAATCGCTGCTTGTTGTGACCACCCGTGAATTGCTATCATTTCCTCATGTATTTTGAACACGAGTCTCCTCGTGCGATTTTGCATGAAGCGCAAAAAGCTTCTAAACATCCCTCGTTCATCATCGCTTTCGGTGGTGTTGTTCACGGGAGGAACATTACACGACTGTTGACGTTCTCCTCGTTGGTGAGTACAGGCATCTCCACGGTCTCATTTACTCCATTGTTAATATTCTCATTCGACATTCTCAAATCTTGTCATAAAATAATAAAGGTTAATTAAGGAAATCAATATATCACATAATATCCCTATATCTTGACCAACTAACAAATAAGCTTAGGTAGGACACACTAGCGAAGGATTTACTCGCTCTCCCCTCTAGTTTAATTCCCGATCTCCGGAGATCATATCCTAAGCTCGATATTAATTGTGACGCCCCCAAAATAGGTATACACAACACACCCGTTCGAGTGCCAAATACATGGTACAAGAAGCAAACTACAACTTTATTATTACAACAAGAAAGCGTGAGTTTAAATCTGAGATATTATCTTCAGACAATATCTATACTCAAATAAATCCTCATCACATTTATTGATACATTATTTTACAAAATGGTGAGGACTACTAAACAATCCTTTCTAAAACCTTCATTCCATACCCCGACTAGTACTCGCTACATTCTCGCCTCCCGAGAAGAAAAATGGAACAACAAGGAAAAGGGTGAGCTCAACTAGCCCAAGATAAAGAATATTATGACTAAGATAATATACAACAAATTATCGTTAGTCTTCAACGAGGAAAAATCGATAGAATCTGATAAAACAACAAGTTTCGGATCAATATTCGCAATGAAATAATAATTCATAGAAGAGTTACGTAGAGAATGAAATCTACTATAATCTATGAATTTAACGGTCCATCATCAATATTTTATCCCTGTAACATCAATCAATATGCATACGGAATCAAATATTCATCTTTGCACTACTGAAGCCAAAGATATTCATCGATTAGTCATATTCATTTAAACACTGTTCATCTTTGCACTCAAGGGCCAAAGATATTAATCAATCGGTCATTATGTTCATCTCAACACACTGTTCATCTTTTGCACCATGTGCCAAAGATATTCTTGAAATCATTCATCTTTGCACTCATGTGCCAAAGATATTCAATAATATCATCATTTAAGGCGAGGATGATGAAAATATTTTTTAAGAAAGCGAATCCGGTGAAACAAAATGACAAGGATTAAGGATTAAGGATTCGTACTTGGTTTTATCCGTCCAAAAATACCTCAAAAATAATCATAGTGGTGTAAAATTCAAGAATGATCAAAACATGGATACAATCGAGTTAGTATCCATAATAGATATTTTGACGAAAAGAAGAAATTTTATTTTTGGTGAATAGTCCAGTATCGTGAATGAATAGTCAAGTATCGTGAATAGTCTTAGATATCGTGAATAGTAACCCGACACCAAAAGATAGAAATTCCACAAAAAAAACATCTTCACGCTTCATGAATAGTACTCGTGAATAGTAACTCGTGAATAGTAACTTCGTGAATAGTAACTTCGTGAATAGTAACTCATGAATAGTAACCCATGAATAGTAACCCCGACATGAAAAAGTTCCAAATTTGATAAAAACTTCAGATCAACATTTCAGCATAATGATATTGAAGAAATAATATCATTTGAGAAGAAAATAACATCCCTTACCTCGAAAGATCGAGACTTTCTATTTAAAACAGGATATAGGCTATGACTTGGACTTGCACCGTATAGAAATACTCAAAGTATACTCAAAATACTCACAAGAATACGCTCGATAATATAGAGAGAAAACTTGATTTCAGGTGTGATTTTCAATTCTAACCCAAGACACCTATTTATAGGAAATTGCTTAGAACACCAAAGCAGTAAAATTTAATAAATTAATAATATAATTATATTATTTTCTACACATGTCTAGAATCTGATTTCAGCCATCAAACACATGCCACCTTCTAGAAAAAATAAGAAAAACGTTTTTCTAATTTTAAATATTTTAAACTTCCAAAAATCAATTATTTTGAGACTTGAACTTCAATAATTCATAATAAATAGCCCTTTCATCAGAAAATTGAATCTTGCGAGTTTTTATAGGAAATTCAATTCTCTACAACTTTGCAAAAGAAAGTTTTCCAAATTCCAATAAGAAATTGACCGAAATCCACAACGAGGGCAATTTACTGTTATAATCAAATTTCGATCGATAAATGGGGTCCACCGACATGTTTAACATGTTTTAAACATTTATTGCAACAAAAATACTCTTCCTCCTCAGTATACTCATATATCCCACATTCGTTGTAAAAATATCACCGTTAATATATTATTAAAATAATATATTTAAATGAATTATTTTATCGAAAAAGATAAAATATTAATTTTCAACAATTGTCATTTTAAAATTTTCTCCATCTATATCCACATAAAATCAATATTTTCCTCATCATATAAATCAATAATTAATTATTCACAAATAATATTACGAGAATCACAATATTGTGACGAGGCGGTTCAAGGAAAGAGGGGCTTTCAATAAGAATTTTTTCTTCTTGGTAGCAATTAGGTGACCAAACCTCTCCTTAGATGAACTTTCTAGACATTGCCAATAATGTTATCTAATAATATTATTGAGATAATATGAATTATTAGCTTCGATAATGAAAAGATTTGTAATAATGACAATTATTGAAACAACAATGAATATAAAATATCAACGCAGCAATTATTAACTCAATAAAATCTTTGACAATAATTACTGTAACCATTATTGAGTAAAGTGCCTTCTTACGTAAGAATCAATAATTGGTGCAATACCGTAGTGTCTCTTGTTCAACAACGCGTATTAGTGTGTTTTAACCAAGGGTATTCAACAAAGATTAATGGTAACAACTACTACCGTTATTTAAAAACAACTTATATTTGTCGTTTTCTTCATCCAATCGCTTTAGTTATGGGGCCCACACACATGGTGCTGCTTGTCAGCATACGAATATTCCTAAATGCATTTAATATTCCACGACCAAACGAATATTCCCGACAACAATGAATATTTTATAACCACTTGCTTATTTTGAAATATTTGCATATTTAACCCTTAACTATCCACATTAATCAAATCAACCCTTACTATTTCAAAATAATAAATAAAGGAAATTCCTTTTTATTTAAAAAATTTCGGGGTCTTACAAACGACTTATAAAGTCGTTGCCCGAAAAATCGTTGCTAAAGGCCCATTTTTTTATAGTGGAAATTATCCTTTAAATATTAAAAGTTATATTTTATAACTTAAAATATCTTTAAACACTTTATTTTCATTTAAAATGATTATTATAATATTAAAATCATTTTAAACTAAATTATTTAATATAATTATTAAATAACTTTAATATCATTAATAATAATTAATTAATAAAATTTTCCTTTAAATATTAAAAGTTATATTTTATAACTTCAAATATTTTAAATACCTTATTATTATTATTTAAAATGATTTTAATATAATAAAATCATATTTAATTAATTTATTTAATTCATTTAGTAAATAACTTAATGATCATTAATATTAAATAATTAATGAAATTTGCTTTAAAATATTAAAAGTTATATTTTATAACTTAAAATATTTTTAAATAACTTATTATCATTTAAAATGATTTTTAATATAATAAAATCATTTTAATTAATTTATTTAATGTATTTAATAAATAAATTAATTATCAATAATATTTAAATAAATACTAATATTTATGAAAATATTTTAAATTATTAATATTTAATTTTTATAACTTAAAATAATTTTTAAAATAATTTTTGTAATTTTCAGAAATAAATTACTATTTTTAAATGATTTTTCAAAATTAATTAATTAATTTTAATTAAGTCTGTCGCTGAAGACTGCCTATAGCGACAGAACCGTCGCTATAGGTGTTCTTCGTGTTCTTGGCTAAACCTAGAACATTCATGCCAGTTTCCGAGTTGCTTAGGTTGACCAATCATAATTTAGTGTGTGTTGTGTTTCTGGGTCTGTTGTTTGTCAGATCATGTAGTACAAATACAAGACTACACGATCCAACAATAAACAACATCATAACTTGCATAAACAACGAGATCTGAGCCCTTAAAATGGCTGTCAAACCTGTTCTTCATTTCTGGGTTACCCAGAAATGAAGAACAGTTCGTGAGGCCTACTTTGGGCTTCCACAACTTGAAATCCTTTTGATGTTTTTGTGATCTAAGCTTTGCAGTATGTAGACAACATGTAAATATAGAGATCCATTACATAAAAACGATAAAACAACAAACAAATAATAAAGATATATCTTTGGTCAAACTTGTGGAGAGATCATGCTCTTAAGTTTTTCAGGTTACCCGGAAAACTAAGTTAAATGATCTTACGGCTGGTTTGACCTTCCAATCGACTTCGATCCGTTAGATATTTAAGCGATATAAAAGCTTAATATATAAGTCCAAATACCAGAGTACAAATTTATTACAATATCAACAACAAACAAGCTAACACCTGCAAGATACAAGGCCATGAACTCACTTGTCGGGGCCGATTAGGAAACTTTACGGGTAACCCAGAAATGGTTTCGATCAATCTTGGGTCAACGACCTTTGACCGGTTATAACTTACAATCTACAACTGATCTAGGCCTGATTCTTGATCTAGAGCAAAGATCTCATAACAGACTACAATATTCAACACTTAAAACATAAAAATCAAACACGTACAAAGATCTACACGACCTGACATTCGTTGTCAGACGACTGTTGAACTTTTTTCCAAATTTTGTAAATCTTCAAATCCAAGCCTCTAGATGTTATGGATTCAACATCTAGCAACCCAGATCATCATTAGACACTACTAACAACATATTCTAACACTCAAACATAACATCTAACAACAGAAAATTGGACAGATTTTTGATTAGGGTTTTATACCTTTTTTGATCACTTTCTGATTTTGGCTTCTATTTTTGTTATGGTTGTTCGTGGAGCTTGGTTCTTGACTGATATTATGAAATAATTTTGGAGGTTTAGGGCTTGAGAGAAAAGGTTTGAGTGTTGGACAAAAATAAGTGAATAAATGTCATTCTCTCTCCTCCAATCTATTTATATATGATGTTGGATGCATGAATTGGCTGAGATAGAGGCTTGTTGCAGTCAATTATAAGTCAATGGAGTTGCTAGAGTTGGTAAACAACCCCTCCTAATGTCAAACCCTATTTGCTAGCCTTAATAATACACCAAAAGGGTAAAATGGTCAAATTGCTTGGAATTTTAAGGGCAATCATGTAATCCTTGCAAACCCTTAGGGTTTAACCATAAGGTTTAATACAAATCAAATGTAGGATTTAACAATTAGGGTTTGCACAAAAAAATAAAATTAAATAAATTTTAGTTTCTTAAATTTTGAAACTAGGGTTTCATAATTATGATTAATTTTCTAATTACTTTATACAGCAACATTAGGGTTTAACATTTCTAATTATAATTAAGTTTGCTAATTTAGCAATTAGGGTTTATACTTTTGGTAATTAGGGTTACCAAATTAAAATTAGGGTTTCTAATTACTAAATTAGGGTTCTAGTTCAGTAATTAGGGTTTAACAATTTAGGGTTTCTATAATTAACAATTATAATTTTAATACTTGTTAATTAATCATCTTATCACAATTACCAACAATCTCGAACTCTAATTTGAATTTCAAATTAGGGTTTCTCATTTCCAAAAATTAGGGTTTTAGAAATATTAATTAGGGTTTCTAGATTTTTTTAAATTAGGGTTTACCTAATTAATACATTTAATACACAACATAAATTATATAAGACACTTATAAAACAATCTTGTACTCTAATTTGGATCTCAAATTAGGGTTTAACATTATTACTAGGGTTTGGTCATAATACACCGTAATTGACCAACCATTTTCAATCTGTACATACAAAGATATATTCATAGATCGAAAAATCAAAATATAATTAATATTATATTATTATTCTCATACCTTGACAATAATCCAAAATTAGGGTTTGGATTCCATATCTGATTTATTCTTTCATATTTAACCTTAATAATTAAGGTAAAATGATAAACTTAATAATCTGTACTAAAATTCATATAATAAAATAATTATTATAATTATTCTAAAAAGCAGTTCATATATTATTTTAATAATATATGCTTATATTTTCATGGAAAATAATTAATAAAACATTTCGCTATAAAATTAATTATTTTAAGAATATACTTTATAATAATAAAAAATTCTAAAATAAATTTATTTGTAAATATTTTTGTAATAAATATATTTTTATTTACCACATAAATACATATACACATTATCTTGTAAAAATCCTCATCCTTAAAATATATAAAAAAAATTATACGCAAAATTTCTTATTTATTCATATAGAAAATATCGGGTTGTTACAGGTAACAGATGGGTCAGAGATCACACTCAGGATCTAATCATTGGAGATTCGAGTGCTAGAGTCAAAATAAGAGCTGCTACTCAAAATAAATGCTTTTATCTAAGCCTCCTATCATAAACAGAACCAAAGAAGATAGAGGATGTTATGGAAGACTCCAGTTGGATAGAAGCTATGCAAGAAGAACTCAACCAATTTGAATGAAACAAAGTATGGAGATTGGTACCAAGACCAAAGAGTCATCTTATCATTGGAACCAAGTGGGTCTTCAGAAACAAAATGGATGATGATGGAGTCATAACCAGGAATAATGCAAGATTAGTGGTAAAAGGCTATTCTCAAGAAGAAGGCATTGACTACAATGAGACATTTTTTGTTGCCGAACCGAAGCCATCGAGAATCTTTCTTGCCTTTCTTTGCTCACATGAAGTTCAAAGTCTTTCAGATGGATGTCAAAAGTGCATTCCTAAGTGGAGAACTCCAAGAAGAAGTCTATGTAGAGCAACCTCCAGGTTTCATCAATCCATCTCTTTCAAATTATGTTTATAGATTAGACAAAGCCTTATATGGTCTTAAACATGCACCTAGAGCATGGTATGAAACACTAACTAACTTCTTAATTGAAAATGAGTTTACTAGAGGTAGAGTAGATACCACACTGTTTCTTAGAAAGCATAAAGACAAAGTCTTATTAGTTCAAATATATGTTGATGATATTATTTTTGGTTCTACAGATGAAAAGTTATGCAAGAGATTCTCTAAGTTGATGCAGACCAAGTTTGAAATGAGCATGATGGGTGAGCTGAATTTCTTCCTTGGACTGCAAGTAAAGCAGACTGATGAAGGAATTTTTATAAACCAAGCCAAGTACATCAAAGACTTGCTCAAGAAGTATGGCATGGAATCAGCCTCTCCTGTGAAAACACCAATTGCTCCTGCAATCAAGCTTGACAAAGATGAAAAGGGTAAAAGTATTGATATAACTTAATACAGAGGTATGATAGGTTCTCTTTTATACCTAACTGCTAGTAGACCAAACATAATGTTTGCAACATGCATATGTGCTAGATTTCAGGCTAACCCTAAAGAGTCACATTTATCTCTTCAGAAAGAGGATCTTGTGTATCTCGAGGGTACACCTTACTTGGGGCTTTGGTACCCCAAGGAATCCTCATTTGAACTAACAGGATATTATGAGATCTTGATTTTGCAGGATGCAAAATAGATAGAAAAAGTACCGATGCTTTTGTTAATTGCTAGGAAGCAGATCGGTGTCTTGGTTTAGCAAAAAGCAAAACTCAAGATATCTACTTCAAACCGAAGTTGAATACATTCTTCTTTGGCATTCTTTGTCGTTTCAGATTCTATGGATGAAAAATTAGCTAACTGACTATGGGTTTGATTTCAAATCTATTCCCATTCACTGTGATAACACAAGTGCCATAGCAATAACTCATAATCCTGTTATGCATTCTAGGACTAAACATATTGAAATAAGGTATCACTTTATTAGGGATCATGTGCAAAATGGAACTATATCTTTACAATATATCCCTACTGAAAATCAACTTGCTGATGTTTTTACAAAACCTCTAGATTAATCCAGATTTAACAAGTTAATAAGTGAGCTAGGCATGCTAAATCTACAACCATAAAATATATGCTCTAGATTGTGCTAACCATAACAGATACAAAGGCTGAACTCAAAATCATAGACATGATCAAGGGAAGTCCACGATCGTAGAATTGAAGAGACAAAACCATCTCAACGATCATAGCAAAGACTCAACCATCGTAGAGCACACTCTACGATGACAAAAGCCCCATCAACAAAAGCAAGAGTAAATCCTGTGATGATAAGCTTCAAAACATAGCAATCCCTCTGATAAGCGCCTTAGGAACAAATCTAACCCTTGACTCACTTCAAGAGGTTGGCCCTTCCTGAGTCACCTTAAAAAGAATGCTATGACAAAAACTCATCACAAGGACCCGGACAAACTAGACGATTATAGATCAGACACGACGAATGTTGGACAGACTCGACGATCGTAGATCAGACATGATGAATGCTGGACAAACTCGACGATCATAGATCAGACTCGACAAATGCAAAGCACTCAATGATCACTAAACTACCTCAACGATCGTAGTCCTCCCTAAGGATACCTCAGCTCTGAAAGAACCAAGGGCAAATCAGTACAATCTTTAACTGACAAAATCGTAGAGCCAAGCAAAAGTCGACACCTATCCCACTAAGCAAAAAAGGAGAGAGGGAAGTTACAAGTACAAATTGAAATCGTATTTTTGAAATCTGAAGTTCAAAAGATTATCTCTCTCCCATCCTCTCTCAAAGCAAAAACCCTAACTCAGAAGAAAGCTCAGTCGAATCTCACTTCCAGTTAGAAAATCAATGGCGTCATCTAGTGTTATCTCAGGCTACAGACTCTGTTTTGACGAGTTCAAAACAGCTCAACCTAAATTTCACAAGACTCTGGCGCTACTAAAGAAGGTAGGTCTCAAAGAGGTTTTGGGCGCAGACACTCTGATATATCCCAAACTGGTGAAAGAATTCTACATGAATGGTGTGTTCAAACACAACACCATCACTACAAGAGTAAGGAATGTGGAAATCAGTCTGAAGGCTGAAGACATCAATCTTGCCCTAGGTCTCAGAAATAAAGGGCATCCATTCTTAGACAGCGTAGACTTCCAAGAGGGACTTAGAAGAATGCATCACAAGAAACTCCCCTCTGTGAAAGGGTACAAGAAGAAGGAGTTTCCACACAGGTATGAATTTTTAGCCGATATAGTTGGGAAATGTATATGCTGCAAGAGCTCAGGTCATGACTCTATGAATAAAATTCAACTTAGGCTCATGACTGCCATGAGTTATGGAATACAACTCAACTATGGAGCCCTATTGCTCGATTGGATTGGCAAGTGGATTACCAACTCAACAAAGTCAAAAAGCCCTCAAAAGATGCTATATGGGCGATTCATAAGCATTATTCACGATCATTACTGGGTGACAAAATTGGGGATGACGAAGGGAGAAGCTTATCAACCCAAATAAGCGAATGACCCAACAAATTGTTTGAAAATTGGAAGAGGAACCTAGCCGAGTATGTTCAAATGATGACGTAATCCGAGTGGAAAGGCGGGGATCTGAAAGACTCAGGCTTTTCAGGAAACATGTCTGTGGTCAGGGAGATCGAAGGAGAAGAAGAAATCAACAAAGAAGAACCTTCTGTCCTTACCAGAAAAAGCAAGGGCAAGAGGAAGCTAAGGGCTAGACTGGTAGAAGAGCCTCACGGATCTACCACTGATATACCTGTAGAGTCCTCTGATATAGAGACTCTGAGGATGCTAAGAAGAAAGCAGTAACAAGATGATACAGATGAGGATCAGGCTACCATATCCCAGATCCTAAAGAAGAACAAAGTTGGTCATAAGTCCAAAAGGCCATCAGTCATCTCAATCGTAGAGGCTCTACTATTCGTAGAGACCAGACCAAGCATGGCAGGTAAGGAGGTAGCTGCTTCAAGCATAGTGGCTGTTGAACAGGACAAAACTGAGAATCAAGAAAGTCCTGTAGCTGTGGCTCAGCCTAGTAAATCAAGGAGAAAGCTGGTTAAGAAGTACATTCTTGAAAATAAAAAAATACTCAAGAAGGAAGCAAAGACTATGGTTGCCAAGAAGGAACTGTCCAGAGCAAGTCAAGAGGACGTTGCTCCAGCTGAGGGGGAGATCCCTGAAATTCTCATGATAGAGAATACACCAGCTGAGGGGGAGATGCCTGAAACTCAAGAAGATGCTCCACTTGAGGAGGAGTTTATGAGCTTACAAGAGGATGATCAAGTTGAGGGGGAGCCTCAAGTTATCTCCATGGCAGAAGATGATGTCCCTGCCAGAAATGAAGAGGAACCAGTAAAAGATCATCAAGAGCCCATTGAGATAATGGAGTCCTCCAACGAAGAAAGAGAAGAGGAAGAAGATGATGATGACCTTTAGATCACTAGTGTGGACAGAAATGGGTATAGAAGCTATCTCTACAATCAGATGTTCTCATACCTACCCATGATGCCATACCATCAAGCCCAAATCCTAAACTCTTGGGATCACATGTTCTGGAGTTTCAAAGAGTATCCAGCCATCTCAGTGTTGGCTAATGGATTCCCAGGGAGATTCAAATTTGCCAAGAAGTTGATTACCAACAACTCTTCCTCAAAGGATAAACTTGAGGTACTGTCTATCCCTACCTAATTCAGAATTAATCACTTGTCATCATCCTCATTTAGTCAATTCTATGAATTCCCTCGATGGTTAGAAGTGATTCTTAATCCAGTAAATCAATTTCCGATTCTAGAGAATCCCAAAATTACATGAATCGAGGAACCAAATCTGATCAACCTCATTTTGCTCCCACAAACCACCACCTCTACGATTCTTGACTCTAGCCCCATCGTAGAGTCCCAAATTGAAATCGTAGAGCCACATATTCCAGACATCGACACTCAGGACCCTCCATCAGACATACCATCCTCCTTCTCAAATGACTATTTTAGTCTTGATCTTGCTCTCTACTCCATGCAAGATCACTCTCAGAAAGAATCTCCTCCATTCAACAATCCTCAAACCAATGATACTCTCCAAAATCTGCCCACGAAGGATGACTTGAAGGAAGCATCCAAGAACATGGTAAAGAATATAGAAGAAAGCATGGAATCTCACTCTGACCTCATTCATATCCGGCTGAATCAAATGATCACAGCTGCAAATAATTTTCCAGGCACTATGAACGCTGAGCTTACAAAGAAACCGAGGGAAATTATTCAAGAAATTCTTAAGAGCATGAAGGACAGAGATGAGATTCACTTCCAGATAGCCACCAAGCAAAGAGAGGATGTTCTTGAAATGTAGAAAAATCAAGAAGTTCAAAATAAACTTATACTGGAGAACATCATCAACTTGAAAGCTTCAGTCCAAGAATTCCAGAAATCTTATGTTAATCAGGAACGACAGAATGATATTGTTCTCACTGCCCTCCAAAACAAAGAAGCTAGATCTGAAAAACAGATCAAGGAAAGTCGAGAGGACATTGCTCAGACACAAAGCCAACTGAACGAGCTTGTCTAAGGAGTGAATTGACTTTCTGCAAACATTTGAACCCTTGATGCTGACATAAAGGGGGAGAATAAAGGGAAAGGAGTTCAAGGAGCAAAGGGAGATCAGGGCAGAGGCAGAGGAGGTCAAGGAAACCAAGAAAGGGGAAGAGGACAATTATCACAAAGCCCTCTTGCAAGACAGTTCCACCAACAGACTGCACGATCAAGCAATCAGACTCAACGATCTGATCAGCAGGAAGTCTTGATGGCTCAACCTTTAAGAAATCAAGGGCCAAATACCAGCTCACCAAATGTGACCACCATAGGCCTAAGAATGCCAATTGGAGATCCAGCATTCATGAATAGGCATGATCATAACCCGATAGTAAGTCCGAGTGAGCTGGAAGAGTTAGCCAGAAGAGATGAAGCTAGCAGGAAAAGAAGGACTGAGGAGTATGCTAATCCTCCAAGGAAAAGGGCAAAGATATAGAGATAAGTTAAAACTTTAAATTCGTATTGATGTAAAGATAAACTGCAATATTTCTTGAACATCAATAAATTCATGCTTATTCTCTAGAAATTTTAGCTGCTCACTGAAATACTAAGTCATGTTTAAATTTCCTGCAAATGCATCTAGACACTAATAATCATGACAACAAATCTCCTTGGTTATGTCAACATCAAATAGGGGGAGATTGTTGGGAGAATGCATATTATGATTTGATGTTTTAATGTATATGCTCATGATTATTTGTAAAGTCCTTCAAGTAAGATATGTACAAGGGCTTAGTGATAAGATCAAATTTGTTAGGTTGATCTAAGCTCTTAACGTGTATCATTCTATAATAGAATGTATAGATAGAAAGATCAAAGCTGTTAGGTTGATCTTGAGATATAATAGATAGGCTTTGAAGAAATCATAGTGTATCATCTGATCAACATTGCAGAAGTCAAGGCAGAAACGTAGAGCTTCAAAGATCGTAGTGTGCATGCCTTGAAGGACCTCTTCAAAAATTGTAGAGTGGTCCCAACATTTGCCGAGTCAACTCAAAGATCGTAGCATGCTGAAAGAAACGTATAGTTTACAAGTCAACGAGCGTAGTGTGCTCTCGGAAACGTAGAGTTAGAACCTAGCAAACAAAGATCGTAGTGTGTAAAGGTTTAAGAGAAATTGTAGTGCTCTCGGCTGATAACATCAGATCAAGCACCAAGGCGACAAGTCAGTACGATTTGAATCGTAGAGTATCACGATATAAATCGTCGAGCATCATCTGTCTTATGTCAGAAAACGTCGACCCTCATAATATGTGTGAAGACAGATTCCAATATATGAGGAATGGATTCTAGACGTTGTAGTACTCATCAGTCCCAAAGTAATATGAAATATCCTTATTATGCAACAAAGAAGCGTATTGAAGAAGCTAAAGAAAGTACCATTGGTAAGGGGACAAAACACCTTTTTAGGTGTTAGGTGAGAAAGCAGTCTGCTGTGTCAGTGGGCTAGAATGTAGTTTCAGAAGATATGCAGAAATGTCTCCATCAAAGATCAGAAAAGTCAAATGCATATAATGCCTCAACGGATGGATCCAACGGATAGTTTTCAAGATCACATATATGCAAATTAGATAGATGAGAGAGGAACAAGCAAGCATTGAACAAACAACGTGAACAGCTCTCAAGCTCAACTCTACGATCTGAGAATTTGCAAAGCTTTCTCAGCTACTCAGTTCTTTCGAACAAGTGCTTAAACAGCAACTGAGTAGCAACCATCAAGAACTCAACATCTATCAATCAACTGAAGAAGAGTACCAAGTCTGTTGGACTTGAAGAGTTCAAGAGTGAATTAAGAAGTTCTAGGCTGGCTTTGGTCTCAGAAGAAGGAATGTGTGATTCGGAAGTTGTAAAAGACATCCTTAGTGGATATCCTACTCGTTGAGTAGAAGAGTGGACTAGGAGCTTTAAGTGCTCGAACCACTTAAAATGTATGTCTTTTACAATCATACTATAAGCGCTATATCCGCCATAAGCGCTATAATCGCCTCACTCTCATAACTCCACTGCTTTGTAAAGAAGATTAAAACAAACATAAATTCCGCTAAGTTTTAATCATCATTAAAGAACAAGTTTAAAACGAAAAGATTTTTTTAAATATCTATTCACCCCCCCTTCTAGATAACTATTGTGCCAACTAGGAACTAACAAATGGCACTTCGTCTAGATACCGATCAGCTTGATCTTTACAGGATCCTTAAGTTCTTTCTAACATCGTACGTTAAAAATGTTTTTCATTTAAAGAAAGTGTGAGCATTCAATTGCCCAGCAAGTCATAACAGTTGAACAAATAACTTCAAGAGTTTAAACATTCTTTAGAACTTTGATAATCGAACAAAGGTTATGAAGCAGCTTAAATAATAGGAATAGTCTTGATTCCTATCATCTTAAAACATTAGTCACTTTCACTTTAAAATACTTTCATTTCTCTACCTTTTTCATACACATCTTGTCTGGCTAGAATCATTAGCACAGACTTAACAATAACGGTTCATGTATAAACCAAATATACTTGTATTGAATAGTTCAATCACAGAACAGTTCATCTCATAGAAACATCGAAGTGTTCAAATTGTGGCACAAGGCCTCATACATACTACCACCTTGTTCAAATATCACACATTTGCACATAGACAAGACTTCTCAAGTTCAACATCTGAGAAGTTTAAGAAACTAGCATTCATGTACTGTGAATGAAGTTAGAAAACTTTCCTTACGCTTACTTCGACTTATAGTTTCTATTTGAATCGCTTATTCCAAATCCCTATATAACACATAAGGAAATAACACGTACACCAATTAGTTATATACTTAACTTACGCACTGGTTTACTTAACTTTACTTCAGAGGGTTCATGTTCTTGTAATCTAAGTTTACGCGACCAACTTTCTTCTACCGCTTTACTGGCTTCATAACATACGGAGATGTCTTACTCATACAATCATTATCTTTGATGATTTACATTCTTATCTTCTTCTTATAACTTTTCTAGGACTCAGCACACATCGCATCTCTGCTAGTATTCCATATGGTACTCTGAGTGGTTTTCCATAAACAACCAACAAAAAAGTTCTCGTCTCATCTACACTGCCCATAACAGTGAGTTAGATTGGTTGCCAGTTTCGTATATACCTTCGCTATCGGAAGGAATTGTTTAGCCCAGCTCCCATATGTCAACCATCAAAGGTTACGATTGTACTACAACCTAAATTTATCTTAACCTATCCGAACCATTAAACTATATTATTCGTTAAGTCAATTCTTATTCCTTACGGCTTTATGGCAATGAAATGCCATATCTCATGATTCATTCTTTATCATCTAAATCATACAGTCATTTGTATACTCAGAATAATCATTCCATTTTAATACTATGAGGTCATAGCGTTAAACATTTTATATTAACTTATTCATATCTTACAACGTTCGGTTCATTCGACTCGGAACGTCTTTCAAGTTATAAACATTAACTCGGCTTATTTACGTTATATGTACTTGTCTTTAATTCAACTTCTTCACCATTCACAGGTTTAATCATTGGTATTCATTACCTTATGGTCAAACAATACATGGGGTGTAGGTTTTACCCATTTAATATTCGTGTACACTCAACACTCACGTCGGTTAAAGTGTTTAACGCTTACATTTCATTCTAACATACTCTATTTAACTCACATTTGGCTTTCATTACACTTATTACCGTTCGCTATGGCTTTCTCGATAAATCATATCTTATTTACTACCTTCGTCAACGTCTAAGTTGTACAACCAATGTACACTTAGAACGTTCACTCGTCTCTTAATCTCTTATTCAACCTTTACTTAAGGTTTTAATCTCTTTCATTCGTTATCCATCCCATGAACCATATGTTCATTACTCTGTCTTAATGTTGAAGCCATATTGTTCGTTGTATGCTAAGACCGCTTATTCATCGCAACAACGTTGCATTCACAACGTCTATACGCTTTACACCTATCTCTCATCACCATGACATAACATCGAAATGTTATTCATTACTCTCGTCACTCAACGTCTAAGGAATCACAATCATAGCAATCCCTCATATTCGTTCATCGCGACTACGGTCCCCAGACATCGGTTCTGTAACCCACGTTTACATTCTTTGTCTTTTAATCTCATTTAATCTTTCCGTTCAACCTTTACTAAAGATTTAAAACACTTGATTAAGTGTTACATTAGGTGAACTACATGTTCAAATTTCTTTCTTGCACATCCCCTAGTAATTGAGCAATAAAAATCTCATTCCTGGGCATTGCCATGCACCGGCGTTGTGTGCCACTCTCTTCTTTTTTCTCGCACTGCGGCGCGAGCCTATGTCACCCTCTTCCTTGGTCTGGCGCTGCAGCGCCAAACACTTCGTTACCTCTCACACTGCGGTGCCACTCGCCAGTATTTTATGGTCGAGCTTGTGCTGCGACGCCGTCTCTCTAAGGCTCAGCTGGCGCTGCGGCGCAGAGCACAAACCCTAGAAAATTTTCTAAGTCTTGAATCAAGTTTGAGACGCGTACTTTACGATCTCATAACTCCTTCGTTATAACTGAAAATGAGGTCGTTCCAAAGCCATTCTCTTCCTTATCTTACGTACTTTAATACCCCTCAGACAGAACTTTGTTCTGAATCCGTTAACATACCATTCGATTGGCTTGATCTTCGTGCTTTGTCTATTTTACATTTTTAACGTTCTTCATTCGCTCGTCCGTAATTCAATCATCCGAACTCGGGACTCGTTTGTTCTTCAGTCCACAACTCACATTTTCTACATTATCTTACTTCCTTATGAAACCCTACACGTTCGGGTTCATTTACTAACTTTCTAATTCTCGTTCGTCTTTTACGAAAATTTTGCCATAACTTCATTATGGATAAATTTTAATCTGTTCTTCATAAACGTTTCTACCGTTCTTAACCAAGAAAAAAGCAACTAACTTATACGCAATGGTTTTAAACTTGTCCATCAACAATAATTATCTAAAGATGGTTTTAAATTTATCCATCAACGACGTTCTTCGTGTTCTTCGCGTTCTTCATTTTTAATCGATATTTTGGATTATGATTTCACTTTTTCTTGGAATTTGATGTTATAGAACACCATTCCTTACTTATTTCACCAACTCGTTCATAAGATTCATTCGGATCGCTCAAAATCCTTACGAATCTTATATTTCCTTAAGAAATTTATAAAATAAACTTCTAATTCCTATTTCTTTATTTTCTTACGATTTCAACCATATGAAATCATTTTTAACATCATCTACTTCTTATCTTCATTATGTTATGTTTTTAAACATCGAACTTAAAGAAAACTTAAATTCTTAGGTTTTAGGTTACCTCTCTTCTTTATTTTTCTTCCACTAGACAAACCCGGCGATTCGCAAGCTTTTCTATTTCACGATCACCTTCGATCCGATCATTCATGCTCATGCTCTTCCTTCTTCCTTCTCCAAGCTCTCTCTCTAAGGTGTAAGATTTTCAAATTCCTATAAAAATGAAATCTAAGCTTCCTTTTATAGAAAACCAAATCTAAGGGCAATTTGGTCATTATCCCCCACCTCCTTACTATTCATGGCTTAGCCACAAAGTAATCACTTTACTTGATGGCCAAGTGGCCGTCCCACATGCCCATGGGTCACCCCATGGGTTGCCCCATGGGTTATTACCCATCCGGTTACCCATCGATTCGATCCGCAGTTTATTTTCTTGGTTTGGGCCTTAACCTTAATTCTTATTGGGCTTAACTTGGGCTAGATTTCACAAAGCGTTGGGCTTGACATAATCCAAGTCCAATAGGATTCTACAAAGTGCATGAACTCAAAGTCCATTAAGACTAATCATATTCTACGCATTCCATTCTCGTATTTTCTTCGTATATAGTTCGTACGATATTTGTATTATACATCGTAATAATATTCTTACTATACTCATATAATAACTAGTATCATACTCATATTTCTCACACATAATAACCCTAATTATTATACATAATCATTAAATTCTCGGAACTCACTTTTCCTAATTGTGACACCCCCAAATCTTGGTACTTCATTTCCTCAAGATTTGGTGTTCACTTAATCAAAACATTCATTACTAACTACCCAATCATAATAAAATTGAATAATAAGAACACCTTATCTGAGATTACATTTAATAAAAATCTCCCAGGTTATCTAACCTTTAAATACAATCATTCAAATGCGGAATTTAAAATTTATTTCATCACATCATATTTAAAAGTCTATTATCACAATGATAAAGAAATAAAATTACAAGTCTTCATCACTTGTACATTTTTCCATTTCCTTTGCTAGTGGTAGGTTCATTGACCTTCTCAACCTTAGCTGCAATAAGTGTATAGATATGCAAGAGTGAGCAAACAAAGCTCACTTGAAGAAGAATGAATAACTTTACAACATTACAACAATTGCTAGAAATAGACTCAATAGAACTGAATGATATGTCCTATTAACATTCTGAAACATACTACTGAGGGTCTAATGACCACGAATCATGTCTACAGTTATAAGTAATCTTTCAACTTTAACTTTAACAGTCATAAAACTATAAGGACTCCACGTACTTAGTGGGATCAACCCTTCGTACAATGTATTGTGCACAACCATTTCAACGCTAAGCGTAAACCTCTAATAAAAGAGTTGTTCATCTCAGTATTTAGAATACAAGTCCGTACCAAAGTAGGTTTGGTTTGGATACATTACAAGGTAATTTAGAATTCAACGGTCATCAACTAAGGATTAGTTGAATACAAAAGAACTAACTGTATGCTATTGGATAATCATTACTGAACCGATATTTATAAATTAATATCATGCTTTAGGAATAATCTAATAGCATAAACATTGAATAATCATAACATAATTTGCTTGAACAATATTAAGTCAAGGTTATTGAAAATTGGATGCTAAGCATGCATAGTGAATAGTAATTTGAACGATAAAGTTGTTCAACACTAGAATATTAAAATATAGCGACTCGCATGCTAAATAACAAGTTACATATTAAAGAAACTTGCTCAATATTAAAATATAAGATTTAGAATACTTGCATCCTCATGAACAATAGATACAAGAACTTTCTCAATAATAAACAATCTAGCTCTACGAAAGCGTAGAGGTAGCAACTTGCAAAATTGTAATTGAATTTAAAAGCAATAACGTACTTAACGAAATTAAACTTGCACAATGAAGTTTTTGGGATAGAGAACTTGCCTTGAGCACAAGCTAAACCTTACAACTTGAATCTTAATACCCTATATATATATATGTCATCATGACATAATTAGTCCCTACCAACATTTTATATATATATACAAGTATATACAACATGTAGGTTTGATTTTTAATTTACATAATCGAATTACGTTAATAATAATACTAGTTAATCCCTTGATAACATGCTCATTCTTAGTTTAGTACTACTCAAATCATAATTTAACAGTCCTATTATTAACACATAACATTTATTTTCCGACTTTGTGTAAATAACTAAACTCGTCGGAGACCATTCGCTTTAACTCTGTCTTGCTAAGGCCACCGACACATCACTGTCGGCAATAACTGCGGCTACCGAGTTGGCACTACGGTGCAAGACACAAGCCAACGATTGGTCTTTGCAGTAATGGCGCCGACGTCACATGGCGTGAAACTTACACTCTTTGGCCGCATCATGCGGCGCGAACTCCAGAACTTCTACGACAAGCCTCAACAACAGCATAACAAAAAGCCAAATTGGCCTACGAGCTCCAATCTAACAAACTAATTACATGTAATACGTACAGAGACTTCATATAAACATATTGTATAGACTCTTAACATGATTCTACCCATAAAATAACATAAACATTAAATTTACAACACCCAATTTCACTGTTTTTGATAAAAACTCCATTTTTGACATTTTTAATAAAAATCATCACTGTAACTTTGTTTTTCAATCAAAACAGTCAATTCAACATATCATGTTTATGTTTATTCATCCTCTTACAAATTCAATAGTCAAATTATAATTTAAACAACCAATAAATCCTTAATTTTACTTTAAACTAAGCCGTATTCATATATATATATATATATATATATATATATATATATATATATATATTCGTATGAACTCACTGTAATATATTTTCTTTCACAAAATACATACACACATGAAGTAATTTATCTATACTCATATATAACTCATGAAAACAACCTTTTAACAAACAATTATCATACAAAGCTATATACATCAAAAATTCATCTTTTACAAATATTTTACAGAGAACTTTTTGGAAGAAGAAGAAGACAACAAAATTTTTAAAGAAAAAGGTTTGGATGATACCTTGTATGCTAGATGATGAAGATTTTCCTTCCTTTGATCAACAATACCTCTTTCCTCAAATTCCTTTATCAAAACCTTTTAGGATTCTCTCAATTTTCTCTCAATTTTTCTTCTTCTCTTCCTTTTTCTTCTTCTGAGTTTTTTTTTCTTCTCCTAACTCTATCTTACGTAGTAAAATATAACGTATATAGTAATAATATATATTAATTATATAATATTATTATAGAGATAACTGATATCAGTTATCTAAGTTTTAAAATTCAAAAGCCATAAGGCTTGTTTGGCTAGGCTAATAAAATAACCCTTTAAACCTTACACCTTATTTGGTAAACCTAATTAAAACAAATGGAATAATCCTTATACCTTGTTTGATAAAATACTATTAGATTAAAGACTTAATATGGATTAAGGCTTGTTTGGCCAAAACTAAATTAAACTCCTTTAATTTATTTTAATAACTCCTTTATAGCAAGGTTCTTTGTCACACTTCTATTTAATTTTATATTGATAATCAATTTAATATATTCTAATACTAATCTATTAAATTACTTTAACACATAAATCAATATCACATAATTATAATTTCCTTTATAATTATAATTTTATTTAACCAACTAACACCTTATTTTAATTACAAATTCTAATTAAAATATTATAATTCTTTAATCATTATAAGCTCAGTAACTTAATTATTAAATTAAATTAGTATATAATCTCATAACAATTAATTTTCTTAACTCCTTAATTATTTACTTAACAAATAATTAACTAGATCAAATCAAATCAAATTGAACATATCCATTAAATACTTATATAATTCAATAAATATTTAATATTATAATTTAAAATTCTGGAATGTTACACTAACCCTTAGGTTTTAAGTCCGCAGGTGAAAACTTTATTTTTGCCATAACTGAAATATTATTGAATATTCCATCACGTCTTAGAATTTTATCATTACGCGTTTCTCGGAAATTCAAAATAAATCTCCGAGCAGAAATGGATAAATAATGCATATTTCGTCTTTTTCCCCAGAAATATTTTTGTTCCCGAAAAACTTTCATTTTCGTCTTGAAAATTCTTACTCATTCAATCTAGCTCATAGCCAGAATCCTCCTGACTTATAATCATCCTAGGTTATAGAACGATTAATAAACACATAGCACAGAATAGTATTAATAAAAATTCATTTTATTAATAACTAATTCTTTAAACCTAAATTTTGGACAATCCAAAATTCCGGGTTATCACAGGGGTCATTCTTTAGAAGTTGATTTTTGCTCTTTTTATGCCGCTTTCTCGCCACAATGCCACCATTACACCATTAATGACATGTAATGCAACCTAAACATAAAACAACACAAAACAAGTAAAATTATACAAAAATAGACATGATCAACACTATTTAAGTCCTAATAGGAATCGATTCGTAGGTATAAAACCTACTCATCAATGATCCAGTCATATACGATGAGGTAAGAGTTTTAGACACGTATAGAAATGGATTAAAGCAAGTTTCTCAAAAATGAAACATTCATTTTGATGAGACAATAAAAAGAGTTTGATTTTATCAAAAACAAGAATGAACCTAGTTTGTACAAAAGGGTCAGTGGGAGCATCATGACATTTCTAGTATTATATGCTGATATACTACGGATAAAGAATGACATACCAATGCTATAATCAGTAAAGATAAAGTTGTCTAAACATTTCTCCATGAATAATTTGGAAAGAGTATCTTAATTGGGGATACAAATCTATAAAGATAGATTTAAAAGGATGCTCGGCTTAACCCAAGGAATGTATATTCATTTGATGCTAAAGTCGTTTATCATGGCAAACTCCAAAAGATGTCTCATGTTGATGAGTTATGGAGTGTATCTCTCTTAATAGTCCCCATAGACTTTTGAAAAAGAGAGATCGCATGAGTAACTATCATGTATGCAATGAAATGTACGAGTCCTGATGTTAATCTGTCATATTCTGGAGAAGATCATTGTAAGACAGTGAGAATATCATAAAGTATTTAATCAGCACTAAGGATGTGACCATATTCATGGTAGGTCTGAATTAAAACTAGGGGGCTTAATAGACTTGAGTTATTTTCAAACTGACCAAGACGACAAAAATCTACTTTAGCGTAAATCGTATCTTGAACGGTGGTGTAGTGAATTAGAAAGGTTCCAAACAACAAAGAGTTGCTAGTTTAGTGATAAAGACAAAGTATATAGCTGTAAATGAAGCTGCAAGTTAATTATTTGGATGAAAGTTCATTACAGAATTAGGAATAGTACCTAAGTCTCATCTTGGATCTAAACATGTGTTGCAAAACTTTTATTTGATTAGAAAATTATTGAAAGAAGAGAAGTTACTATAAATATAGTGAACTCTTAAGAACAACATTACATATCCATTAACTGAAGCTTATCCAACAAAAGGATGATCGCCACTTAGAGAAGAAAGGTATGAGATACCATGGCAATTGGCTTTAGTGCAAGTAGGAGATTGAAAGTAGTATGCACAAAAATCAATCATGTTTGATGATTAAGCATATACTTTGTAACAATCTTATTCATTTATTAATAAAAGAATTATTTAATTAAAGGCTTTTAATTTATCTAAATGGTGTTTTTTTTATAATATGTGATAAACTCATAGTTTTGAGCAATGCTTTTAGAATCATGATGATGATCATGCTAATGAGATCTAAATTCTTAGATAGCTCACAAACTAAAATTGTTCCCAATCGTTGGATTACTAAAAAGAGAATTGGTGAATCCGGAAAGATTAGTACATACATTGTTTGCTCATTGGATGAGGATGATTGATCTCATAATCATTTGTGTGGAGACACTAAAGCGAGTATGTAGGTGCTTATTGGAGAATAAGTTCACTGAATGTGGCTCGCTAAGGAATAACTAATTTAGTTTTACTTGTCTGTAAATAGGAATTCATATAGTGATAGAAGTACGAGTGATCCTTCGACTTGAGATCATCATACTATATTGTGTATGATGAATTATACTTTGACATATTCCTTAAGACCCTTAAGGTATATCAAAGGGTATGCTTGGGTGTAATAAATTGTATATGAAGATAATGTATGATCAACAAACAATCTACCGCTTCTAGTAAAAGAAGAGAATGTCCTATGTGATTCAATAAATGACAACCCAGTAGTCCTTGACCAAGGCAAAATGAAATTAGAAAAGAATTTCTAATTTGCATTATTTGGAGTTGTGTAGTTAAGAATCAAAATACATATAATTAAATAAAATAAGACTTGACAATAATTCCATATCTTATATTTAATTGGGACATTGTATGGTTGAAGGATTGAATTGTATGGTAACTATTTACTCAAAGGTTCTTTTATGATTAATTTTGAAATCTATATTATCTAAAAAGTGGTTGATCGCTAAGGAGGCTTGTAACGCCCCAATTCCGGGTGTCTTCCAACCCGATAGATTGTGCTACACGGTGGTACTGTTCACACATACATTCAGTTGAAATACATTAATAGAGTGAATATGTCTACTATTTATTACATAATAATAAGTCCCTTCCCAGGTTCTTTGTAACCATTACATATGTTCTTTGTCATAGTATCAAATTAATACAAAAGTAATACTATTCTATTACAAGGATACTACTTGTCTGCCTTGGTCTTCCCTTTGTCCTTACCGGATCCTTCGATTCATTCATTTTTAGCTGCAATCACATGGTTCAAGCAAGGGTGAGCATAACTAGCTCAGCAAGTATAACAGTTATAGTAGAACAACATGCATGAATCATATGAGTATATCTTCTATAACTGAATCAATAGTTATGAAGTACTATGAATAATTCAAAATAACACTTCTCTTTTCTTTAAAGTATTTAGCGACGAACCTCATCAGTTAAACTTTGTGTTTGGTCAAAGACCATAAGCATTTCATTCATTCTTTCTTTGAAAGGGACAACCCAACACTAAGTTTTTAAGTCTGACATTTCTTACAAGCACGTCTAGGTGATCAACCTATAGTACTCTATGTTGCACAACACTACTACATTAAACGTATCTACGTTTAAGTTTTGGCAAACTCACGTGCCAGTCGATTTATGACAAAACATTTGTTTATTCATACTCAGTCTTTTCTTTGAATCCATACCGAAACAGTTGGCACAAGATAGAAATATCAATAATATTTTGATAGATTATAAGGAAATCCACAAAATACTCTAAGTTTGGTCTAGACGAAGTAAATGTCTTTAACTTCTTTGTTAAATCAATTCATGCATATATTACATGAATCATAAAGCGTGTCCAAAATAAAGTATAAATAAGGGTTTAGAAAACTTTCCTCCAGTGTCGTCTAGTGTTAATTCACTTTCCTTTTGAGTTTTTAAAGATTTTACATGACATAATCAAATAGCATACCATGTTAGGTCACATACAATCAATAAGTATTGTTATTAACCTATCTTCTCCTTCTATCCAGTCTACCTATCCGTTTGGTTAACTTACTAACATTCGTTAGGTTAGTTAATGTTCATTACGACTTTATAACATATTATTGTTATAAATAACCTTATTCGTTTAATGTTTAAGTAATTACATTTCAAGCAATCTCAAACATTCATTTGATGTGAATATGGTTTACCGTATTACAAAACTTACTTTGTGTTCACATTTTTGTAAACTTTTGTTAACTTTTAATTGTTGAACTAAAGGTTTTAATCATCATTTAAGATGTTACTTTAAGTTTAATTAAGGTCATAATTCACCTTTAATCAACTTATCTTTCTTTTATGTTCATATCTATTCTTCTCTGCCTTTAGTCTAGGACAGGCGTTGTGGTGCCATGTCCTTTATTAAATGTTACACTGCAACACATATTTCCGAAGAGTGGGATCCTGTGTTGTATTTGTAGCGCCTAAATCCTTTTCATTGTATGCGGCTATGGCTCCCTTATACCTTTGAAATGTTTTTCAATTTCTCAAGCCATTCATTTCCCGAGCTCGTAGCTTACTCGTTATAGCTCAAAATTGGTTTGTTCAAAAGCTAATTTCTTGCTTATTCTTCATACTACGATTTCCTCCGGACAGAAATTTTTTTTGAATCCATTAACGAGGCTTCCACTTGATTAAATTTTTATTATTCGTTCGTTTAACGTTATTGAGTGTGCATCGCTCGTTCATCTGTAATTCGTTCATATGATATTCGACTTCGACATTTCTTGAGTCTGTGACTCATAAATTTCATGGTCTTCAATATGTTCACGAAACCCTAGCTTTCTAGGTTTGTTATTAACATTTCAATTCCATTCAAAAATACTAGTTAACTATGAATTCAACTTTGATCTCTGTTTCTTTGAAATTTCTCCATAACTTCGTTACGCGAGATTTTTACTCTGTTCAAAATGGATTCATTCCATTATTCAAACATCTATCATCCTAACCAAGCATATAGCATCTAATCCTATACATGATGGTTTTAATGTTTTACATCAACAACATGTGTTTAGTTTTCATATTTTCTTCATTATTTCTTACTTATTTGGTTATGATTCCACTTGTAACATGGTTGTTATTAAGTCCACTAATAGCCATGCTTATTACAATTTATGATACATGCTCCACCAATAATCACTTCTCTATTAAATCAAACTAGAAAAGAGAATGAAGATAAGTGGTTTAAACATTTTTACCTCTTGCGTTATTGGCGTTCTTGAGTTGTAGCTAACTCTTTGTTCTCTTTGATCACTTGTAAATGATCTCTTTTATCTCTCAATATATTGCTCTAGATGTTGGTGATTTCAAAAGAGAGAAAATGAAAACCTAAGCTTTTTATTTATAGAAATTGTAAAGGAGGGAAAAAGGGTCATTTGGTCCCACCTCCTTACTATTCCCATCTCCACAAACCAAGCTTCCAAAGAAAGCTATTCCACCTCGTTTGGCCGGCCATGATTCACTATGGGGGGCCCATATGGGTTGCCACATGGGTTGTTACCCACTTGGTGATCCAATGGTTCGATCCACGAGTTCGATTCAAGGTTCGGGCTTAGGTTTAATTCAATTTGGACCTAACCTTGGGCTTGAATTAAATTATCTTTGGGCCTTGATGAAGTTTATCATTGGGCCTCAATCATCTTTCATTTGGTCTTGCCAAAGTTCACATTCAATCTTTACTAGTCCATTAATAATGGTTTGTGCTTTTAACGTATAATTCTCGTATTCTTCTTATATACTAGTTCGTATAACATTAATCTTATACGTTGTATTATCTTTCGTATATACTTGTACAATACCTTGTATTATACTCGTATTCTTTCCCCGTATAATACTTTCCTATTATATATAATCATTACTTATTCAAATCTTCACTTTCCCTAACATTCTCGAATTGAGTACGCATGGCAAAAACTACGTTTTCCATAACTTAGTTATTATTAGATAATCCATCTTTCCTGAAAATTTTATCATTATGTATTTTCGAAAGTTCAAAAATAATTCCCGAGCAGAAATTGATGAATAGTGTTTTTCGGAGAATTTCTTGGAAAGCTTTTATTTTCATCTTGGAAATTCACACACTTTATTTCTAGCACTTAGCAAGAATACTACGATCATACATCACTTCTAGGTTATAGAACGACATTCAACTTGCTTACTCGTTACAATAAACAGATAATATAATTTTATTCAATATAATCAAATAAAAAATTAATCTAGATTATAATCCTTTCTCGGTTGTTACATTCTTCCCCCTTATAAGGATTTTATCCTCAGAATCTCGATATAAGTTATTCAAACAACTGAGGGTAATTCTTCTTCATCTTTTCTTCGAGTTCCCATGTTGCTTCCTTGACATTTTGGTTTTTCCATACTACCTTCACCGAAGGTATTACTTTATTCCTTAGGACTTGCTTTTTTCTATCAATGATTTGAATAGGCATTTCTTCGTACGTTAAGTCCTTCTCAACATGAATAGGATCATACTCTATTACGTGCTTATAATCTGGCTTATAAGGACGTAATGCAGATACATGGAACACATTGTGTATGCGTTCTAACTCTGGAGGTAATGTTATTACATAAGCTAACTCTCCTACCCTTTTCGATATCTCAAAAGGTCATATAAACCTTGGAATTAATTTTCCCTTCTTCCCAAAGCATATCTTTTCTGTCCAGTGAGATACCTTTAGAAACATATACGAGTCGACTTCAAATTCTTTTTCTTTCGATGCAGATATGTATACTTTTTATATTTATCTTGAGCTGCTACCAGTCATATTCATATTAACTTAACTATATCTAGTGTTTGTTGTACCATTTCAGGTCCTAACATTCGACGTTTTCCTATCTCAACACTGTGGAGTCCTGCACTTCCTCCTGTATAATTCTTCGTAAGGCGGCATGCCTATACTTGTGTGATAACTATTTTTATAAGCAAACTCTACTAGCGGTAGATGATCATCCCAACTACATTTGAAAACTATGACGCAAGATCTTAGCATATCTTCTAGCGCCTGAATTGTTCTTTCTCTTTGCCCATCTGTCTGCGGAAGATAAGATGTACTTAACTTCAACTGCGTTCCCATCTGTTTTTGCAGACTTCTCCAGAAATTTGATGGAAATCATAGATCACGATCTAACACTATTGAAACAGGTACCCCAAGTCTTTAAACGATTTCCTTAACATAGATTTTAGCTAACTATTCCAGGTTAAACTTGACTCTTATTGGAAAAAAGTGAGCCGACTTCGTCAAACGATCCACTATTACCCAGATAACGTCGTATCCTTTCTGTGCAGTCAGAAGTCCCAGCACAAAGTCCATTGTGATATGCTCCTATTTTCATTATGGAATTTCCAATGACTGTAACACGCCACTTGGTCGTTGATGTTCAGTCTTAACTTTTTAACAAGTTAAGCACCTACTTACATATTCTACTATCTCCCTCTTCATGTTTGGCCACAAAAAAGTTTGGTCGAAGGTCTTGATACATCTTAGTATTACCAGGATGAATCGAGTACCTTGAACTATGAGCCTCCTGTAATATTTCCTCCTTCAATTCTGTTTCACCCGGAACCCAAATTCTTCATTCAAATCTTAATTACCCCACATTATCAAGATCGTACTATTATCTCTTCTCCCTTTGTTAGTCTTTTCTTCATCCGCTCACACTCATCATCCCTGAGTTGTACTTCTTTGACTCTCTCCAAAATAGTAGGTCGAGTCTCCATTATAAATAAGTTTTGACCCGATTCACTCAGTAACCTCACCTCTAATTCCATTCTGACCATCTATGTTATTAACCCAGCTTGTGCTGTTAACATAGACAACGTTTCCCGACCCTTTCTACTTAAGGTGTCGGCCACCACATTTGCATTTCCTGGATGATACAGGATATCGCAATTGTAATCCTTTATCAACTCCAGCCATCTTCTCTGTCTCATATTTAAGTCTTTTTGGGTGAAGATATATTTTAAACTTTTATGGTCTGTGTATATATCACATTTCTCCACATATAGGTAATGCTTCTAAATTTTTAAGACGAACCACCGCTGCTAGTTCCAAATCATGAGCAATGACCTTGCCATGTTGCATCAGCACCCAACCTAGTCCTCTATGCAAAGCATCGCTATACACTACAAAATTCCCTGTATCATCGGGTAAAGATAATACAGGTGTTTCACTCAACCATTTCTTTAGTTCCTGAAACTATTTTCACACTTCTCAGTCCACACGTACTTCACTGTCTTATGTGTCAAATTAGTCAATGAAGTAGCTATCTTAGAAAAATCCTAGATAAATCTTCGATAGTATCCCGCTAACCCTAAGAAACTCCTCACCTCTATCGGTGTTTTCGGATGTTCCCAATTAATCACTGCTTCCACCTTTATTGGATCCGCTAAAATTTCGTCTCTTGTCAATAACGTGCCCCAAAAACTGCACTCTTTCAAGCCAAAATTCACACTTAGTGAATTTCGCATATAACTCATCCTTCCTTTGTGTCACCAACACCAATCTTAGATGTTCAACTTGATCTTCTGGAGTCTTAGAATAGACTAGAATATCATCGATAAACACTACAATGAACTTGTCCAAATATTGTCTGAACTTCATGTTCATCATATCCATGAATGCAGCTAGTGCATTCGTTAACCCAAACAACATTACCAGAAACTCATAATGGCCATAATTAACGAGTTCTGAACGTTGTCTTAGGTGCATCCTCCTTCCTTAATTTTAACTAATGATACCCCGTTCGTAAATCTATTTTAGAAATATACTTTGTCCCTTTCAACTAATCAAAAAAATCATCGATCCTGGGCAATGGATATTTATTCTTTATCGTTAGCTTGTTCAACTCTCGATAATCGATACAAAGTCTCAACAATCCATCCTTCTTCTTTACAAATAATATAGATGCTCCCCATGGCGAAACACATGGTTTAATGTATTTCCTATCCAATAATTCTTGTAGTTGGACCATCAAGTCCTTCATTTCCACTGGCGCCATACGGTACGGTGCCCTTGAAACTAGTGTCGCTCCTGCCACAATATCTATTACAAATTTGATCTCCCTATCCGGTGGAAGACCTGATAATTCTCTTGGAAACATATCCACGAATTCTTTTACTATAGGTATTTGTTCCATTGTTCCTCCCACTCTATGGGTATCAACAACATGACACAAATAACCTACACATCCCTTCACCTACACGTCCTGGAGATTTACTATAGTAAAACACTACCTTAGGTTGCTTCAAAGTTTGAAGGTTTACACATTTCTTTTGACAATCTCTAATTGCACCATGGTTAAACAACCAATCCATCCCGAGAATTACATTGAATTCTCCCAATTTTATTGGTATTAAATCTACCGACAATTTATAACCTCTTATTTCTATACAACAACGCCTATGAATATGTTCAACAGGAATTATTTCTTCATTTGTTACCTTAATATTCAAAGGTATTGTCAATTTTTCAGGGAGTAATCCTAACCGTCTAGCAAATTCACATGTTATAAAAGAACAAGTAGCAGCCGAATCAAACAACACTCAAGCATTTATATTGTTGATTGGGGTAATACCTGCAACTACATCTCCTGATGCAACTGCATCCTGAACCGTCATATTATAGGTGCGGGTCGTCGGTCTACTCGACTGAGTTTGACCACTAATAGCTAACTTACTACTATTAGTGCCTTTATTACCATCCATCCCCTTCTTCGAGTAGTTCTTCACCATGTGGTCAGTTGATCCACATATGAAGCTTCCATGGTTCTTCTTCGGATTTGAACAATTAGGTGAAATGTTCCATTCTTGTCCAAAATTGTAGCACACCGCTTTACCCTTTAGACAAACTCCTAAATGAGTCTTCCCATAGTTCTTACATGCCTCGATCCTTCTTTTAGGATATCCTTGTTTCACTTTGGTATTCTGAGAGTTAAAAACCTTCCTCTTTTGTCCGTTGCCACTCCCACTGGCTCCCTCAATCTTTACTCCCCCATCTACTTTACTCTTAATCTTCTTCTCTCTGTGGTATTGGCTTAAAGCCTCACTACCACCCTTTGTAATTATTGCCTTCTCCAGAATGGTTCCAAAGAAATTACTTTGAAACACTGATATCCTACTATAGAGCCAGGGTTTCAAGCCCTGCTCGAATCTCCACGCCTTTCTCACCTCCGTATCCACCTGGTGTAGAGAAAATCTCTCAAGTTAATTGAACTTGGCAGCATATTGGGGAAAAGTCATATCCCCTTGTTTCAATTCCAAGAACTTCATCTCCATCCTACCCTGCATACTCATGGGGAAATAGTTCTCGAAAAATATCTCCTTAAACTGTGTCCACATTACATCCTCCACTCTAGACCTAGCCTGGTTTGCCTCCCACCAAAAGTTGGCCTCTCCCTTCATCATATAAGTGGCAAAAGAAGTCTTTTATCCCTCTTCAACATTTGCAATAACAAATGCATTCTCAATCTCTTTCACCCACGTTTGGGCTTCTATAGGGTCCGTAGTTCCTTTGAACTCCGACGGACCTACACTCTTGAAACCCTTAAACGCAGTAGCACATACTACTATAGGATTAACAGGTATATTTTCACCATTTCTATTAAAGGAAACTGTTAATAAGTTAACAAACTCATGCATCGGGTTAACCGGTCCCCCTTTCGGTTGATTCACATTAGCTTCCTGATTTCATTGTCTTCTTCTTGGCGGCATATTTTTGTTAAATAAATAACAGTTCATTATTACTTTCTTCTTATTAATAAGTCATTATTCATATCTAACAATAACTCAAACTCATTACAAAACATGTTCAATAAAGTGCTTATATTGATATGATTTCTTCTTTGTAGTATAATACTACATCGTTCACCATTACATAGCCCTAACAAATTACATTACTTTCCCGCAATTACTTTTCAAAAATTGGGATTTACAAAAGACTACACTTTAATTATACAAAAGAGGGTTTTACATCACTACATAGATAGACAATATTTACATATCTATATATATTCTAGTTATTAACTAGATTACATCTGCCTAATGGCATTTGCATAATCTACGTCGGCAAGATTGGCCACCACATCCCGGCTGATCGTATGCCGAGTCTACCCTGCCTCCATGGGATACTCAGTAACTTGTCGTTGATAATCCTCATGTTCACTCCTATAAATATAGGACATCTTCCTAATCTTCTGTCTCTTGGCCTTTGGCTCCTCCATAAGCTCGAAGGCCTCATGTTTTAGCTCTCAAACCTTGTCCTTAGCTAAAACTTTCTCACCGTGTTCAACCTCCCAAAATGTCTCCATGTCCCTCTTGTCCTCCAAGATGTCATGGACCTCCTCCTTTAGCTCCTTTACCTCCTTACTCAACTGGATATTTCTATCTAACACAGTTATGAACAACGCCTTCATTGACTCCCCCAGTGTCATCTCCTTTGTAGGTATTACCATATTAAATGATACTACCTCCACCTCCTCGAACATTCCGTCCTACGTTCTCGAATCCTCTGATTCATCCACCACCACTATTGGCACTTCGGCTATTGGTGTTGGTAAAATCTCTATCTAGTTCACTGACTCCTTGCTAACAACATGTATATCTCTATACATAACATTATCTCCTGACATCTACAATAAAACATAATATCTTGATTAATACACAACATCAGAATATTATAAACACGTCATATTTAATGCATTTTAGGGTTAACTTCATCTTTTAATTCTTCTTGTAACACTACAACAAAAAGGCTTATCCGCGACCGCATATCAGCGACTGCATCTCGTCGCAGATGAGTATTAGCGATCGAATGTGGTCGCTGATAGTAGTTTCATGTAATCTGGTCGTTGGATGGACGTCAGCGACCACTATTAGCGACCGACTTATCAGCGACCGCCGTCAACAATCGAATCCGTCGCTAATCTGACTCATGCTGAGTCAGTTGTCAGGGACGTGCACATGTGTCAGCGACCAGGAAATATATAAGCATCCATATAAACATCCATCCATGATTTATATATATATATATATATATATATCCCAACACATCCACAATAGTATATATAAACATCCATCCATATGATAGAATCGTAAACCAACACAATATATACAATGTTAGGACCAACACAACACAATACATTTATAAACATCGATATGATAGAATTGTAAACCAATATAATTGTCCAAAGAATGAATATAAAAGTACAAGGCTTTAAATATCTAAAAAAAAAGTCTCACTCTTCATGGATCATCCAAATTAGGACCCTGTAATTAACAAAAGAATAAAACATGTTACATGTGTTGATACTGTTATAACTTAGAGAAAGCTAAACAATAGACAATGTAGTGAAACATATAAGTAAGACAGTGACATGCCTCATCGCCATCCTGATGTTGTGCTGCTGCTACTGCCGCCACTGCATCCGCCAACTCATCAGGACTCAGAGATTGCAGATGCCCGCCCAGTATACAAAGAAGATCACGATCCCGGCAGATCGCTCTCAAATAGTCAACAGGAGTATGATAGGCTAGATGACCTGATGACTGTGTAGACTAGGTGGAAGAACTGCTTATGCCACTGATGGTCGAGCGTCATCTTTGTCATTGGCCTTTAACGTAGTTTTTTTTCACGACAGACGCCCTTTCCCATAATTCTTGATCAATCGACGGACGCGGGGTGCCTTCAGGATAGCTATCATTCATTAAGCCCTTATAAGTGTCCTGTCAGAAGGTCAACAAATAAATAGTTAAAAATAAATAAAAAAAATGCTAAAAAAGGTCGTCACAATTTATAAACAACATATTAGTATAAAGTTAACTTATTACCGCTTATCCTAACGACCTCGGCTTGGACCATCATGGGGTACATACACATCCAACCAATTAATAGGTTGACCTTGAGATTGAGACTCTTAAAGTTCATTTTCTCATATTAATATGTAAACATATGATATTTTAGCTACAAAACATGACTATAAACATAAAAACAAATAACTGAGGATCTATACGTACCCTGGCAGCAATATGTTGCAGTTGTGATATACTGCCGCCCCGATACGTGCCTTTTTCCTTTTTGTCATCAGATACACCTGAGGATCTATTCGAGGCGGCAGTCTTACGTCTCTTGATCCAGCTCTCAACTCTCCACTGGTCACACATCTGCACCCATATGGGTTGTGCGCACCACCAGGGGCTATGTTCATGCATATACTGCTCACCCTATCCTGGATGGTCAATCTCTGCATTGTGCAGGGCTTTCTGTCGTTCCTTGTTCAGATTATCTTTAGTTCGGATGACGCACTTCTTCCAGAACAGTGTCTGAATAATTGATGCCTGCGCGTCGTCCCATTTATACCTTTTCTGCAAATAAAACAACAATAATAATATTAAAACTGTTATATTACCATAATCCAACATTACTAAACAATATTATTTGATTAACTATGTATTATCTATCAAAGTGATAAAAATATATACTTAAAATTCAGCCCAAACTGCATCCTTATGGGCGAGAGGTGTGCTCGCCCACGTAATCACTGGCGTAGGCTAATTTTGTAAGCATAATTGTGAAATGCACTTTACAATTTTACTATCTTGAAAGTCACTACAATATACAACAATTTACATTAAAATATATTTATAACAAAGGAAATATAAAATGGTTATATATACACGATGTTTAACTTACGTGCTTTCTGGAGGAGGACGGATCTGTATGAGAATGCGATCAATCGGATTAGCCGGGGTCTTCGGCACATGATTAGGCCCCCAACCCAACCCACACTTTCGTTGTGCTGGTTCAGAAGACATCTATAAATAAAAAAATTAGGATGTTAGTGTTAGAGTTTATGCCCTAGAGGCCAATTATTTGATATAATTGATTAACGTTTTGATATTATATTTGATTGAATAAAAGAATGATTTTATTATGGTTTTATTTACTGCGTTATATAAATGTTAACATAATAAAAATCCTTAGAATAGTGATACTAATTATATAGTTTCAAGTATGTGACTTGAACATGAGATTATATGATTACAATTAGTATCATTGTTCTTAAATGTCCCTAGTCGAGTATCATTGTTGATGGGACAACAATGATGCATTAAGACAAGTATGTGGATTGACTGATGACCAAATCTTATTGGTCATAAATATATGAGATATTAAGTCAATGCATAGGTACATGTTAGAGAATGATGTACTGGACAGACCCACCATGAGAATTCTATGTGGAGCATTATGCGAAGTGTCATTTGCAATTCTCATAGTGACAATGATGTAATGGTCCTCCGACCTGAAATCACTATATTTCTACACGGGAATTTATGTACTTTGATATCATCAAATGTCACCTTTAATAGGGTGAACTATAAAGGTGATTATTGGGTACATCATGAATCGTGTGAGGGATATGAGTGATCTAGATGGAATTTAATCATCCTATATATTAGGGGTGATATCCACAGGCCTCTTGATTGAGTAGGACTATGAAATGCATGACCATGCTCAAATAGTGATTTGTTTTATATAGTCTACTCATTGATCAAGAAAAACTCAGATTAAATTATGAAGAGTATGACACATTCCATGACTCAAGTTTAATCTAGGATATTAAGGTTAAATGGATTAAATTACATTGATACATTGGTCAAGAAAAGGTTACATCGAATCATTGATCTTATTATTACTTGGGTAGCAGTGATGCATTACTAGATGCCGCTCACTGTTTATAATTTTATAATATGATTTTAAAATTATTGCAAACGTAATAATAACCTTTAGGGTCACACACATAGAATGTAATTAAAAGGGAATTAATTTAAATTATAAAGATTTAAATATGTCAATATGATTGATAGTATTTAAATTACGAATTTAAATTAATAGGATAATTTATATATATATATAGGTATATTAATTAAGTAAGACTTAATTAATATATATATATATATATATATATATATATATATAAATTCAAATTTTAATAATATTAGGTTTTGATTAATTCCTCCTAACTACTATATGTATGATATATATAAGTTATTTTAGGGATTACGTCAAAATACAAAACCCTAGCCGCTCTTAGAGAGAAACTAGAGAAAATAGTTTTGAAAATCCTCATTCTTGGTGGCTAGTACCGCGGTTCCTTCTTCTGTAGATCGTAGGACGATTCGCGGAGCATTCGTGTGGATACCGTAGAGACCTTAGCTGATTACATTGGATGCGTAAAAGATTCGAAGCCGTTTTAGAACTCTTTCATAATCGGTATAATATCTAAACCACTGAATTAATTTATGTTTCGCATGGATCCTGTTTTGGGTTTCGAAAATTGCTTTAAAATTTTAATTTCCGCTGTGTGTTTCTATATCGAAACCCTACAGTTAGTATGAGTTATATGATCGACTACCTAAAGGCATGGTATAGTGTTGTGGAACATAAATTAGAATGAGGTATGGTCTTATGTCAGCCTACATATTTTAACTGACACCAACCTAAAGACAATAGATTCCTAGGGGTAGAATATGAATCATTGCATCATGTATGGTCTGCATATGCATTGGTACAAGTCTAAATTACCCGACCAATGAAAAATATTTGACAGAGTCTCCCCTATAATATGGACTATCCACATGCACGATGACATCCATACTTGACCATTTGTAGTCATATAAGAGAAACAAGAATGTATAAGCAATTAACATAACATCACATATACTCATTCCCTTTCTATATTCCGGGTCCATGTCTGAACACAACAAAAACTCTTCTACAGAGGATAGGACATTATGTGATGAAAATATCTTGATGGTCAAGTTTGAAGAAAAGCCAATGGACTTTGCAATGTGTTCTAGAAACTATAACGATGCGTATATCAAGATTGCAGAAAAAGGCATACTATTAGTCCCTTAATGTGGGATTATTAGTCCTATAAAGTCATTAAATACCTAAAATTGTCCAAAACATTACATACTTGACCATTTGTAGGCATATAAGAGCAACAAGAATGTATAAGCAATTATTCTTATACCTTCATTATGACATATATAAGAGCAACAAGAATATATAAACAAGTATTCTTATACCCAGCCATTCCCATCTTTTCATCATGACATATATGTTGTTAAGTAAAATTTCACTCATTAGCTTTAATTATGACCCATAGGTTGACTTGTATATGTATACATATTATTTAGCTCTTTATTCACAACGAACTCACAAACAGTCCCAAAACAATTGACGTAGGTCAACATTTTGTCATTTAAATTTAATTGTAGCAATAGTGTTTGTGAGCGCTACAACTGCTATTGCCAGCAGTTGCTCAAATCAACAGTTCATTTTGCCTCTTTTATTACATACAAACCAAGGATCCAAACCAAGTCAGTAGTTGACATGATATAGTTGGTATAGCAAATTTATTTTACAAAGGTTATCAACCATCCACACTAAAATCTTAGACAATTGCAATAGCGAAGTAACCTATCCAACTGATCAAAACAAGGTTTAAATATAGCTAGGCATGCTAACTTCCTCGTTTTAGTTTTATCTTAAATTTGTTTTCCTTGCAATTTAACTTACTTAAATCTCTTAATTAACTAAATAAAGTGTTCCAAATACAACCTTTTCTTTGACTTCTACTCTTTCTGTGGTTTTAATCAAAATAGTCCATTGAGGACTTTTGACAAACACCTTACGTGAACTATTTTGTAGCACAGGTGCCATAGCTATTTATTTGCTCTACAACTCCATTAAGTCCCCTTATAACACCACAACCCACTTATCTCATTGTGCCTAAGCCAAGCAATAACAGTAAATAATTAACTTAACAAGAGTTGGGCATAACAATTAACATTACAACAAAATCCATGTAGCAGTCAAATAACATAACAAGAATCATGTATAGTTATTAGTCTTAAAGACCACTATTTACATAATTTACCAAGTTTGTTTTTCATTGATTTCATCTTACTATATAACAAATCAATGTTTTTGCTTCTACTATTTTAGCAATCACTGATTTTGTTAATCTACATAAACAAAGTTTATAATTTAATATCCTTCTACTTATCATGGAGTAGCCAACACTATTCAAGTATGCATTTTAACTATTCAAGTATGTAGAATTACTAAACTTCTGCGAACCCTTTTGTATAATTACATGTTAAGATTATGACAAGTAACTAATGTATGATTGGCCTAATAAACTGATCAAGCTGACATTAAATTTTAATGTTGACATTAAATATTCAAGTTCCAAAAAGTCAAATATCTCATTTTCTCAAATGTTAACTCATCAAACACAAGTAAATTATATCTGATAGAGAATACAGACCTATGTTCCTAACACACAAGACATGTAGAGCTAAAAATTAAGATCAAACATTTTGACCAAAATTCAATGAAAACTTAAAAACAGCAAGTGATTCTCAAAATGTAGCATATATCTTGGCAAGAATCACAATCTAGTTGTGGGGAACATTTGTACAAGTGCAGAATCAGCTATTAACCCAAACACCATATTATTCAATAAATTAACAAAAACCCAAATATCCATTCACAAAACCAAATCAGAATCAATAAACAATTATAAAATCAATAGTTAAATAAAACCCTAAAGGAGAAACCCTAAATCGAACAAGATATATAGAGTGGACATGACAAATTAAAACTTAAGATTTGGAACATTTTACCTTTCTTTTGAGGTTGTACCGGACTTGTAATGAAGCAGTAGCAATGAAATAGCCCTCGTACGTGGTGAAGGCGTACCCCCTCTTCTCTTCTCCTTCCCTCTTCTCTTCTCCCCTACTCCCTCTTCTTCTGGTCTGTTTCTCCCTCTCTCTTTTTTATTATGTACTGAATGAGCGAACGCCTGATTCGATTATGTTTATGAGAATCAGCGACCGCCATCAGCGACCGCATGCGGTCGCTAATTTTTAAACACGTGGCATATGTAGCGACCACATGCAGTCGCTACTAAGATCCAGTCGCTATTAGGCTTGTCGAGCTAATTTTGCACCAAATTTTAGGAGGGAAAATACCTTTAGCGACCGAGTCCTTAATATTAGCGACCGCATGCAGTCACAAATACTAATAGCGATGAAAATACAGTACGGTCGTTATTACCGATCACAGTTAATGTTATTAGCGACCGATTTTGCGGTCACAGATACTTTCGGTCGATGTTAGAGATTTTTCTTGTAGTGTAATGAATTTCCTCAATTCACCACTTAAAACTCAACGTGAGTTTAATTACCTATAACTTCCTCAACTCTTCTTAAGGTTATAGCCTAAGCTTCTTTCCCCCCTTAAGTTTTATAACCTACAGCTTTGATACCAACCTGTGACGTCCCCAAATTTGGGTATCTTCCAACCCGATAGATGGAGCTACATGATGCTACCACATATACATTCAGTTGAAATACATCAATAGTGTGAATATGTCTACTATTTATTACATAATAATAAGTCCCTTCCCTGGTTCTTTGTAACCATTACATATGTTCTTTGTCATAATAATAAATTAAAACAAAAGTAATATTATTCTATTACAAGGATAACTACTTGTTCGCCGTGATCTTCCGATTGTCCTTATCAGATCCTTTGATCCGTTCATTTTTAGCTGCAATCATATGGTTCAAGAAAGGGTGAGCATAACTAGTTCAGCAAGTATAACAATTATAGTAGAACAACATGCTTTAATCATATGAGTATATCTTCTATAACTGAATCAATAGTTATGAAGTACTATGAATAATTCAAAATAACACTTCTCTTTTCTTTAAAATGTTTAACGATGATCCTCATTACTTAAACTTTGTGTTTGGTCAAAGACCATGAGCATTTCATTCTTTCTTTTTTTGAAAAGGATAACACGGCACTAAGTCCATAAGTCCAACATTTCTTATGAGCATGTCTAGGTGATCAGCCTATAGTATTCTATGGTGTATAACACTACTACATTAAACGTATCTACATTTAATTTTTGGCAAACTCACGTGCCAGTCGATTTATGATAAAACATTTGTTTATTCATACTCAGTCTTTCTTTGAATTCATACCAAAATAGTTGGCATAAGATAGCAATATCAATAATATTTTGATAGATTATAAGGAAATCCACAAAATACTCTAAGTTTGGTCTAGCCGAAGTAAATGGCTTCGACTTCTTTGTTAAATCAATTCATGCATATAATACATGAATCATAAAGCTTATCCAAAATAAAGTATATAGACAAGGGTTTAGAAAACTTGCCTTCAGCGTCGTCTAGTGTTAATTCACTTTCCTTTTGAGTCTTTAAAGATTCTACATGACATAATCATATAGCATACCATGTTAGGTCACATACAATCAATAAGTATTGTTATTAACCTATCTTCTCCTTCTTCTCAGTTTAATTATCCGTTTGGTTAACTTACTAACATTTATTAGGTTAGTTAACATTCATTACATCTTTGTAACATTTTATTGTTATAAATAACCTTATTTGTTTAATGTTTAAGTAATTACATTTCAAGCAATCTCAAACATTCATTTGATGTGAATACGATTTATCGTATTAGTAAACTTACTTTGTCTTCACGTTTTCATAACCTTTTGTTAACTTTTAATTGTTGAACTTAAGGTTTTAATCTTCATTTAAGATGTTACTTTAAGTTTAATTTAGGTCATAATTCACCTTCAATCAACTTACCTTTCTTTTATGTTCATATCTATTCTTCTCTACCTTTAGTCTAGGATCCTTTGTTAAATGTTACATTTGCTGCAAGCATATTTGCGATGAGTGGGATCCGGTGTTGGTATAAGTGCATGCCTAAATCCTTTCTTTCAGGCGTGTATACATACGCCTCCCTTATACATTTGAAAAAAATTTCAATTTCTCAAGCCATTCATTTCCCGAGCTCGTAGCTTACTCGTTATAGCTCGGAATTGGTTCGTTCAAAAGCTAATTTCTCGCTTATTCTTCATACTACGATTTCCTCCAGACAGAACAATTTTCTGAATCCGTTAACGAGGCTTCCACTTGATTAAATTTTTATTATTCATTCATTTAACGTTTTTAAGCGTTCATCGCTCGTTCATCTGTAATTCGTTCGTATGATGTTCGAATTCGACATTTCTTGAGTTTATTACTCATAAATTTCATGGTCTTCAATATGTTCATGAAACCCTAGCTTTCTAGGTTCGTTATTAACATTTCAATTCCATTCTAAAATCCTAGTTAACTATGATTTCAACTTTGATCTTTATTTCTTTGAAATTTCGCCATAACTTCATTATGCGAGATTTTTACTCTGTTCAAAATGGATTTATTCTATTATTCGAACATCTATCATCCTAACCAAGCATATAGCATCTAATCCTATACACGATGTTTTAAACTTGTCCATCAACAACATGTGTTTAGTTTTCATATTTTCTTCATTATTTCTTACTTATTTGGTTATGATTCAACTTGTAGCATGGTTATTAATGTTTATGTCCACTAATATCCATCCTTATTACTCTTTATAATACATTCTCCACCAATAATCACTTCTCTACTAAATCAAACTACAAAAGAGAAGGAGGATAAGTGGTTTAAACATTTTTACCTCTTATGTTCTTGGCGTTCTTGAGTTTTAGCTAACTCTTTCTTCTCTTTGATCACTTATAAATGCTCGCTTTTATCTCCCAATATACTTCTTTAGATGTTGGTGATTTCAAAAGAAAGAAAATGAAAACCTAAGCTTTCTATTTATAAAAATTGTAAAGGAGGGCAAAAGGGTCATTCGGTCCCACCTCCTTACTATTCCCACCTCCAAAAACCAAGCTTCCAAAAGAAGCTATTCCACCTCCTTTGGCCGGCCATGACTCACTATGGGGGGCTCACATGGGTTACCCCATGGGTTGTTACCCACCTGGTGATCCAACGGTTCGATCCACGGGTTCGGTTCTAGGTTTGGGCTTAGGTTTAATTTAATTTGGGCCTAACCTTGGGCTTGAATTAAATTATCTATAAGCATTGATTAATTTTTTCATTGAGCCTCAATCATCATTCATTTGGGCTTGCCAAAGTTCAAATTCAAGCTTTACTAGTCCATTAATAATGGTTTGTGCTTTTAACGTATAATTCTCGTATTCTTCTCGTATACTAGTTCGTATAACATTCATCTTATACGTTGTATTATCTTTCGTATATACTTGTACAATACCTTGTATTATACTCGTATTCTTTCCCCGTATAATACTTTCTTATTATACATAATCATTACTTATTTAAATCTTTATTTTCCTTAACATTCTCGAGTTGAGTACGCAAACAAAAAACTGTGCTTGTCATAACTGAATTATTATTAGATTATCCATATTTTCTTAAAATTCTATCATTACGTATTTCCCGGAAGTTCAAAAATAATTCCCGAGCAGAAATGGATGAATAGTGTTTTTCGGAGAATTTCTCGGAAAGTTTTTATTTTCGTCTTGGAAATTCACACACTTTATTTCTAGCACTTGGCCAGAAAACTACAATCATACATCCCTTCTAGGTTGTTGAACGACATTCAACTTGCTTAGTCGTTATAATAAACAGATAATATAATTTTATTCAATATAATCAAATAAAAAATTAATTTACATTATAATATGATTTTCTCGGTTGTTACAAGGCTTATCCTTATTGTAGAATAAATGTTATTTATTTAAATAAATAAATAGTTTAATTTATTTATTTAAATAAGATTAGAATTATTCTAATTTATTTATTCACAATTGATTTAAATATAGAGAACCTAAAGGGTCACACCATAAAAGGAAAATATTTATTTAAGAAGTAAATGACATAATCGTAATAATAAGTTAAGTATATTTAATTTAATCTATGATGATAGGATAAATTAAATAGCTTAATATTTATTATTTAATATTTTAGAAATATTATATATAAATTAATAAGAGGAGTCTTATTATTACTATTATTATTATTTAATTCCTAAAGGAGTTTGAGAATTAATTAATATAAGTACTCTCAAATATTCCTAAAAAGATTAGGATGCTAATTAATTAAAAGAGTTTAATTAATTATTCCTAATTAGATTAGGAAGTCTAATTAATTAAAATAAAACCATATTCCTAAATTGTTTAGGAGGGTTGCCTACATCTATAAATAAGAGGAGTCTTATTTTGAGGGTTGGTTACTGACAATTACAAGAGTTGGGAGAGTATACAAACTTTTATAGAGATATAATTAGGGTCTTGTTAAACACCCATCTTCTTGAATACTTGTTCTTTCTTGGTGGATCACCTCCAGAGGCCTAACACTTGGGTGGCTAACATTATCAATAGAAGGAATCAAACCCGATGGATTCAAGTTGAACGTGAAAAGGAATTAGAGGTGAACTCGTACCGGAGGAAGCTCGTTTCTACAAGGGTATGAATCTGATCTCTATCTCTTTTTTATTGATTGATAATTATGCACAAAGTATGATCATGGTGATGGTTTGTATAAAAAATTTTAAATTTCATTTTTATCGTGCTTTCGCGCCTTTTATGTAATTTGATTGCATGATCGCGTTATATAGAAGCCTAACATAACATGCACATGTTTACTAAATATTACATAATAATTAATCCCTTCCCAGGTTCTTTATTAACTGTTACACTCGTTCCTTTGTCATAGTAATAAATTGTTACAAAAGTAATATTATGCTATTACAAGATATCTACTTATCCGCCTTAGTTTTTCCATTGTCCTTACCAGATCCTTCGATTTGTTCATTCTTAGTTGAAATCATATAATTCAAGTAAGAATGAGCATAACAAGCTCAGCAAGTTTAAATTTATGTTACAAAAATAAAATCAAAAATCATATGATTTATCTTCTATAATTAATCAAATAGTTATGAAGTACTATGAATAATCAAAATAACACTTTTCTTTCAATTAAAATATTTAATGATGATAAACTGTTTGGTAAAATCTATATACGCACAACACGCAAGTATACGTGGTTAATAAGTAATATAATGATAAGTTAAGTATCGTTCCCACATAGATTAGCTAGAAATTAACCCTCACAATTACCAATTTCCTATTAATTCAAATTTTATTAAACTAACCAATTTCAGATTATAACTAAAAATATTAAAAATACTAAAATTACCACACAATTAACAAACCCTAAAAACTGATTTTTCAAATAAATATTGGAAAATTAGGCTTACAACTTCACTCTAAGCATCACTTCGATTATTACACCTTATTCCAGTTTAATCCATTATCTCAGCTTATTAATCAAGAACACACAAGTAGAACTAGCCACCTCTCGATGCACTAATACCGTATTAACTTAAATCCACAATTTAGATAGAATTAAGTTAAACACCTTTATTAACTAACTCACTATATCTCTATGTGAATTACAATCAAAGAAGGTTTAAGTTCAAGTTCTATATCCGATTACATGCGATGCTAAGCATACCTCTACCCTAACATTCATCAAGATTCCATTCATTCACTGAATTCAAGAACACATGCTATATTGACTAAGTCTAGACTCGTATTTCATCTCTCGAGTTCATACAAGTCCACATAAAATTGGTGATCAAGCAATTTATAGATTCAAGCACAAATTAATATAGATAAACTGAGAAATAGTTTATTAAACTGAAAATCAAAGTTACATAACCATCGTTCCACTTAAAGATCCGTTATAAGCCTAATAAAGAATTTAGTTCATTACTAATGAATTAATTACTGAATAAATAAAAGAAATCATCATCCTGATTACACAAATTAAAATTAAAGGAGAATAGTAATACACCACCCTTCCCGCCCTTCAAATCTGCAATCTTCGTGAAATCACTTCTCTTCTTCGTTCCTCCAAGCTCTTGCTTTCAATTATGGCTCTCTAAGTGTGTTATTACATGTATGATGATCAATATTATGTTTGTTGTACGTTATTTATGCCAAGCCACGAATTTTGATTACAATTTCATCCATAGTCGAGTCTTAAGTCATTGCCAACACTTAAACTTCACGTTTGCAGCATTTGAAAAGAACAGGACTCTCTTTTGCTTGCACTTTACCCCTTACGGGGTGTTCTTGTAATGCAAGATGTAAATTTTGGTGGCATATGGATCGCTAATATGAGTTTGCACCCCCGCCGGAGGGGTTTTGTCTTGAAATTGCCGATACCCATTTGGGTGCCTTCTCATTAATTGCTCCATTTTGCTCTCTTTCTTACCACATTCCACAATAATTCCACCCTTTTTATCCAAATGTCACTCCACCAATCCTTAACACAAAACAAAGTTAAATAAGTAAAAACAAAACATAAAATCAAGGAATTAACACCGTTTAAGCTTGACTTAGGAGCTGAATTATGGGTATAAAATCAACTTATCAAAATCCCCCAGACTTAACCCATGCTAGTCCTCGAGCACAAAACAAAATAACAAACTATACAATGCATTGCAATGATATGTAATGCATCTAATCTATATGCCTACGAATACAACAGTCATCATAGAATCAAATTTATTCAATCGGCCTCAGAGAAACCAAGCAAACTTGACAACACTTCACATCAAAACCAATCAATAATTCTTTATCAATCCTCGAACCTTAAATCGTTATTACTAACATAGTGTGTGTGTGCTCAACATTCATGCTAACTGATGCGAATGCAAATCTAATACATAACAAATCTCTTAGAAGGCATTATACAGTGTAAACTCAAAAATTTCAAAAAAGACGAAATCCAACTAAAATCAAACAATCACCAAGATCAAGGGTCCAATTCGGGTACTTATGCTTTCTTTTCCTTTAACAGGGGCGTTTTGCTCCTATTTCCTGTTTTATTCTTCTTCTTCTTTTTTAGATAGATGGTTAGTGAGTACATTTTATGCTCCATCTCACGCCTTTGTTTATGGGGAGTACGTTTCACGCTTCTTCTCAACCCACCACAAGACTCAATTTATTCAACTCGAGAAAATTCCCATAATTTTATTTATATAGAAGCTTATATACCCCACTTTTTCCCTCAAACTTAGGTTCTTGCCTAATTCTTCGTCTTCACTGCCTATCCTTGTCAATTTTTCATTTAAACTAACATTATCCTTTAGAAATTCCTTGTGTATCAATTTGAACTAATCAGTCCACATAAGTGTTATTGACGTGCTAACCTTTTTATACCAATGTCAAACATGCAAAAGATCCAATTCATAAATCACAATTACATTGCATTTCTAAAATTCGATACTATACTTGTCTACTTAATCACAACCTCATAATTGGCCAAAATAACATGAACTATATCAAACCACTGGACATATGCAATAGAACACAATACTTAACTAAACTAATTTTTTTTATTTTATATATGTGGTAAACATAACATGATTGAAAACGAAATGAAACTATTTACAATCCTATAATACTATGCAACTAAATGACTACATTAATGCAAACAATTAATAATCCTAAAACTAAACATGAAACATCCATATGCAAACTAACTAATAAAAGTAAACGTGCAAACATGAAAAATTAAACTAACTAACTCCCCCAAACTTGAAAACTACAATGTCCTCATTGTAAAGGTAAAGCAATACATGTATGAAGAATTCCATGTAATCTTCTAAGCTGGAAGTGGTGGTGGTTGTTCATCATCGGAATCACTTAGCGGAAAGCTTGGCATCGGGGCTGGCTGCTGGTATGGGAAGTGTGCAGTTGGATTAAAACTCTGGAGCGTCGCGTTCAATGAGGAAAAAGACATATGCATGGCCTCGAACATATAGTCATACTGCGCTATGAGTTGACGCATCTCTCTTCGGGCATCCATGTTGTACCCATCCATTTTTTGTTGAAGGTTCAGGAAATAAGGGCTAGATATAGTGTCGGCATGTGGTGTCGCCTCCGTTCCTTGATCTCCTATTATCGCATCCCCCTGAAACTCATTGTCCTCCGAGGTGTCTGCAATGTCAACCTCATCTTCTGAGGCTGAAGGAAATATAAACCTAACTCCTCTAGGGTGTGACTCACCCCCGAGCCACACCGAATATCGCGCAATCATCCTCATATCTAACGTTTGAAGCGGCATTTTGGTGGTTTCATAATCGGACCATCGTACTCCCGCCTGTCTACATAACCCACAAATGAGCGATGGGTGTGGCAAGCCTCAGAGAATGGTCCTCTCATGCATCTTCAGATAGAAAAATTGATTATAGCCCCCACATCGATGATGAAATCTTGGACAATGACATATAAAATCAATGCCTACTCCTTGGGCACATCTGACGTATGTGTGGATGGAAACAACTTAGCGCACAGGAACGCGTACCATATCTTCCCATACCGGCTGAGATCCTTACTATGAAAGACAATGCCCCCTTTTTGGCCCTTGATCCATGCGGTACCCGACTTTGTCATTTCTTTTAAAATAGCCTCGTAATCAGGATTATTGTCACGTAAGTGAGCATACTGGCAATGTCGAGGAACTCAGAACTGGTAGTACGTGTTGATGGCGTTGGCATTGAAAGAAACTAACCTACCCCACACAAATGTGTTGAATGGGGCCTTATCCTCTATATTGGCATAAAATTCTTTTACCACACTCACGATTGCAGTCTCGGACTCCTCCATGAACTTATTCCAACCTTTCTGATAAATTTGTTGCATCAATTCACCGTCGACATGGTCAGGTGCCAACCCCCACTCTGGTGTGAGTGCTTTTGTCATGAGGTAGTCGTAACGGTCGGCGGCGGTGGCACTTATTATTTTTCGCCTGTCAAAGGTCCGTGTTAGGGGTACGGACCCTGAACTTTCTCCCCTTTGTCGTTTTGATGCCAGTTTTGCTGCCATTGATTTGGAATTGGTGAGCTTCAATAAACGTTTTCCCCAAACTTCACTTAAGCAATATGTCGAACATTTGGTGTGCAAGACGTGAAATCCCCCCAAACTTAGTGATTTTGCTTCAACTATGGTAGTAGATGTTGAGGAATTATTGAAACAAATTACTCACTCTCTGTATAACTGCAAGTGTTTGATTTTCTCTTCCTTTTGTGTTGCTGAAATTCCGCTCAAGAAAATCCTTAAATTAATGTGGTTAGATGTTGTTGTGTATGTATGGCTTTATAGAGATGGGGTGATGTATAGAATAGTGGGCTGTTGGGTTGAAGTAGTGGGTATTTGTTTTAATGTAGTGGGAAGATGGGGAGTAAATTTTAAGTTCGTGGGTGGAGATTGTGTAGGAGTGGGAGTGTTGGATATCACGTACAAGAAGGTTGGGAGTAAATTGTCTAAACGATATGTATAATCTGCAAGAATCGTCTGCATTCACATTCTGCACCCAAGCCTGGCGAGGTAATAGTTTTGAAAATTCAAACACAATTTGGCTTGCTCACCTTGATTTCATGTTTTGAGACCCAGCCCGTGGCGTTCAGATTGAATGCTGACCTCAACCGACATGTAGCCTCTAATTGAATCTTGACCTCCATTTTTACGGTGGTATTAAACTAACAGAGCCCTCCCCGGCTAGCTAGTGGTCTGCTAATGCACCGTATTTTGCCCATTCCTTCCATCCAACTCCCATCCATGATCTTGTTAAGTACCTTAACATCATTAAAACATAATTATAAGTAGACATTGAGCAATTTTAAGCATGGATGGTAAGATTATCTAAAAATAAAATGTACTCTAACTACTATTTAATGAACTGACATGAATTTATTCTAGACTAAATATTATTCTAAACTATAATCTAACTAATGTGAATAAAGATACTAAGAATAAAAGTTAAATTGGGTTGCCTCCCAATTAGCGCTTGATTTTAATTCGTTTAGCCTGACTACTCCCTAATCTAGCCTAGATCGGTTGGGTTCTCTACGGTATGCTATTTATTTATAACACATAACCAACATCATTGTATTGCATGTCTGCTCAATTGCATGTTTACGAATGAAATTGATTTGTTATACTCAATTAGTGCCTTAAGACCACTATTCTCTCTACAATCCCCGAATTTAACATGCGTAGATTCCTCGAGTGATTCACATTCCTCCTTGTTAGTTGGGATTGGTATTTCTTTGAACACTTTCACCTTCACTATCTGATCGAACACTTGCATTATCAGTTCTCCATTCGGCACGTCAATCAGTGTTTGTCTAGTTACAAGGAATTGACGTCCCAAGATAATAAGGATGTTCTTATCTTCTTCAAAGTCTAACACCACGAAATCCGTTGGAAATATCAGTGAGTCAACCTTCACCAACACGTCTTCAACTATTCCTAGTGGATATGTTAATGATCTATCTGCGAGTTGTAGACTGATGTTGGTTGGTTTTGCTTCTTTTAATCCCAATTTCTGGTACACGAATAGTGGCATAAGATTTATACTTACTCCTATATCGCATAAAGCTCTCCCCATGTCTTGATTACCAATTTCGCACGGAATTAAGAAGCTTCTCGGATCTTTTAATTTAGGAGGAAGCTTTTTCTGCAATATTGCACTGCATCTTCAGTTAATGCCACGGTTTCGAAGTCCTTGAGCTTGCGCTTCATTGAAAGTATTTCTTTCATGAATATGACATATCATGGCATCTTCTCAAGTGCTTCGGCAAATGGAATATTGATGTGCAATTGTTTGAATATATCCATAACCTTTAAAAACTGGTCCTTTATCTTTTGACTTTCTAATCTTTGGGGAAAAGGTACCGTTGGTATTGCTTTCGTCTGTTTATCTTCTTTCGAATTTTCCACCCCTTTCTCCTTAGATTTGCTGGCTAATTCATTCCTTTCATTCTCAGCCTCACGATCTGTACTTGCTTTCTCATCATGGTTGGCTCGAAAGCTTTACCACTCCTCAATGTAATCGCATTACATTGTTCGTGATTTCCTCTCAAATTCTTTTCTGTATCCCTAGGCAACGTCCCTTGAGGCCTGTTGTTCAAAGCCAACGCAAGCTGTCCCATCTGATTTTCTAAGTTCTTAATTGTCGTTGCTTGCATTTTTATGTCCGCCTCGTTACATGCTATATACTTCATCAGTATCTCTTCCAATTCTGACTTTTTATCATGATGCGGATTTGCCTGTTGATTCTAATTTTGGAACCCCGGGGGATAAGATTTTCGTGGAGCTTGCTGATTCTGATTGTTGCTCCATGAAAAAATAGGATGGTTCCTATTCCCTAGGTTGTAGACATTTTAATATATATTTTGTAGTGGTATCCTGTTATAGTTGCCCACAAACTGAACCGATGCGTGGTTTATGGCACACTGTTCTATAGGATGTTCTCCAACACATAACTCGCACACATACGCCACATGTTGTGGTTGTGCACCCGTCATGGTATCCATTTTCTTTGATAAGGCAACAATCTGAGCTGCCAACGCGGTCACTCCATCCACCTCTAAAACCCCAGCCACCTTCTATTGTGTCATCCTCAAAGTAGGACACTGGTAGTTGTTAGCCGCCATTATCTCAACTAACTCATACGCTTCCTCATATCTCTTAGCCATAAATGCTCCACCCGAAGCTGCATCGATACTTGTCCTGAGATTTCCATTTAACCCGTTGTAAAATGTGTTCATTTGCAGCCATTTTGGTAATCCGTGATGTGGGCATTTCCTAAGAAATTCCTTGTATCTCTCCCATACCTCATATAATGATTCCCCGTGCTGCTGTTTAAACATCGTAATCTCATTCCTCATTTTTGCAGTCTTTGCTGGTGGGAAGAATTTGGCCAGAATTTTTTGCGCTAGGTCTTCCCATGTAGTTATTTAGCCCGATAGTAGTGAGTGTAACCAACTCTTTGCCTTGTCTCGCAGAGTAAATGGGAACAAGCGAAGCCTGACTACTTCATCTGACACCCCATTATACCTGAAAGTGTCACATATCTCCAAAACGTTGATCAAATATTCATTCGGATCATCATTTGCAAGTCCCCCAAACTGTACCGAGTTCTGGATCATCTGAATAGTCTCAGGCTAGATTTTAAATGTGTTTGCAGCAATCGTTGGACTGGTGATACTCGTTTGAAGCTCAGTTACCTTAGGTGTAGCAAAATCTCTCAACATTTTCTAGTCTTCGGCAGCCATTACTTCTTTTTTAGAATTCTCAAAGTCTTCCCTCGTGTCTTTGATCCACTTACTTAGCCTTTGAAACCGTTTCTCGATGTCATCCTCCAAAGGAAGCAAGTCTGGGTTTTTGGACCGAGTTTGCATATACCGACTTCAAGAACCTGAAATAGAAAGAACAAAACAAAAAGGAAAAAATGTTTAAGTAAAACTGGACTAATTAAACTGATATTACAAAATTATTAAAATCTATACTAGTTCCCCGGCAACGGCGCCAAAAACTTGTTGGGTAAAATCTATATATGCTCAACACGCAAGTATACGTGCTCAACAAGTAATATAAAGATAAGTCAAGTTATATTGACCAAGTCTAGACTCGTATTTCATCTCTCGAGTTCATAAAAGTCCACATAAAATTGGTGATCAAGCAATTTTTAGATTCAAGCACAAATTAATATAGATAAACTGAGAAATTGCTTATTAAACTGAAAATCAAAGTTACATAACCATCATTTCACTTAAAGATCCGATATAAGCCTAATAAAGAATTTAGTTCATAACTAATGAATTAAATACTGAATAAATATAAGAAATCATCATCCTGATTACACAAATTGAAATTAAAAGAGAATAATAATACACTACCCTTCTCGCCCTACAAATCTGCAATCTTCGTGAAATCACTTCTCTTCTTCATTCCTCCAAGCTCTCGCTTTCAATTATGACTCTCTAAGTGTGTTATTACTTGTATGATGATCAATCTTATGTTTGTTGTATGTTATTTATGCCAAGCCACGAATTCTGATTACAATTCCATCCATAGTCGAGTCCCAAGTCATTGCCGACACTTAAGCTTCACGTTTACAGCATTTGAAAAGAACAAGACTCTCCTCCGCCTTGTACTTCGCCTTGGGGTGTTTTGTAATAAGTCAAGTCGACCGAACTAGCATATGGATTGCTAATCGAGTTTTTTACCCCAGCCCAATGGGTTTTGTCTTGAAATGGCTGACCATGGTGGGTGCCTTCTGCTAACTGCTCCATTTTGCTCTCTTTCTTGCCACATTCCACCATAAGTCCACCCATTTTATCCAAATGCCACTCCACCAATCCTAAACACAAAACAAAGCTAAACAAGTAATAACAAAACATAAAATCAAGGAATTAACACCTTTTAAGCTTGACTTAGGAGCCGAATCGTGGGTATAAAACCCACTTATCATAAACAATAGTTAAATTCTAAGTTTGGTCAAAGACCATGAACATTCCATTCTTTCTTTCTTTGAAAAGGACAACTCGGCACTAAGTCCGTAAGTTCGATATTTCTTACGAGCACGTGTAGGTGATCAGCCTATAGTATTCTATGTTGTACAACATTATTCCTTTTAAACATGTTTATGTTTAAGTTTTGGCAAACTCACGTGTCAGTCGATTTACAACTTAAAAACCTTTGTTTATTCATACCCAGGCTTACCTTTAAATATGTACCAAAGAAATTAGTATAGGATAGCCACATCAATAATATTTTGAAAGATTATAAATAAATCAACAAAATACTTTAAGTTCTTATCTAGCCGAAGCAAATGGCATCGACTCTTTCTTTAAAAAATTCATGCGTATCATATATGAATTACAAAGCTTGTCTAGCACAAAGTATAGACAAGGGTTTAGAAAACTTGCCTCAAGCATCTTCTAGCGTCAATTCACTTTTTTTTTTCTTTATAGGTTCTACATGATATAATCACATAGCATACCAAGTTAGGTTACATAACAATCAATACATATTTTTATTAACATATCTTCTCCTTCTTTTCAGTATAAACTATTTGAATTGTTAAATTAGTAACATTCGTTAGGTTATTTAACGTTCATCACGACTTTATAACCATTTATTGTTATAAGTTACCATATAAGTTCAATTTTTAAGTAATTACAACCTATGTAATCTCAAAAATTTATTTAATGCGAATACGGTTTCCCGTATTACCGAATACAGGGTCCCGTATTACAAAACCTACTTTGCGTTTACATTTTTATAACCTTTAAGGTCTTAATCATCATTTAAGATGTTACTTTAAGTTTAATTAAGGTTCATTAATTAACCTTAATCATTCTCGTTCCTTTTATATTTCTGGCCCGACGTTGTGGCGTCATGCCCTTTGTTATTGGCTGCACTACAGCGCACATTAGCAGTATGTTGGCCTCGTCTGTGCGCAATGGCGCTACTCCTTAAGTCATAACAGGTGTTGTAGCGCCTGCCCCTTTTCTTAGAATTCTTTTTCTAAGTTTTAGGAAAATTTTACCCCGCTTCCTTCCTGAATTCATAATTTGCTCGTTATAACCTGGAATTAGCTCGTTCAAAAGCCAATTTCTTACGTATTCTTTATACTACAATTTCTCGGGACAAATTAATTTTTTGAATCCATTTATGAAGTTTTCACTTGATTAAAATTTCATTAATTGTTCATTTTACCTTCTTAAGCGTTTTTCGCTCGTTTATCCGTAATTCGTCCATTCGATGTCCGAATTTGTCAGTTCTTAAGTCTATGACTCATAAATTTCATGTTCTTCAATATGTTCATGAAACCCTAGCTTTCTAGGTTCGTTATTAACATCCCATTTTCGTTCAGAAATCCTAATTAACTACGATTAATGTCTTTTCTTTGAAATTTTACCATAACTTCAATATATGAGATCTTTACTCCATTCCAAATGGAATGAATCCATTATTCAAACGTATAGCATCCTAACCAAGCATATAACATCTAATCCTATACAAAATGATTTTAAACTTGTCTATCAACAACATGCTCTAAGTTTTTCATACTTTTCTTCATTTAGTGCTTAACCATTCTTTATGATTCCACTTAATATGCTTTCGTTAATGTTTTTAGCCCATTAAAATCCACCTTATCTCATCGGAGCATACATACACCACCAATTTCACTTTTCTATCAAAATCAATATTGAAAAGGGATGAAGATTAGTGGTTTAAGCTTCATTACCTCTTAGTGTTCTGGAGTTGGTTGAATTAACTAGCTTTCTTCTAATTTCTTAGCAATTTCCAAAAAATCTCTCTCTCAAAGTATATGAGCTTTCTTTGTGTTGGTGAAATAAGATGATAAATTAGGAGAGAGAAATGAATGAAATGGCTTGGTATATATAGAATTTTTAAGGTTTAGGGCAAAATGGTCTTAAAGATAACTTTTTGTTGGTTCATGCTTTAGTCACTTAGGTTATGGTCTCTTATGATTAACACCCTTAAGTTTCCATTCTATCACATTACCCCTTCATCAACCACCATTCAAACCAATCAAAACATCATCCACCATCCATTCACCACTAATAACTTTTCTATCATCAAAAGGCATTAAATGTCACCTCCTTTCCTTCCACCTCCTTATTATTACCAAGCTTCCAAAGAAAGCTAAACCACCTCCTTTGGCTGGCCACATGGGGTTGGTGGGGCCCTCATGGGTTGCCCCAACCCCTTTACCCACTCGTTCGATCAACGGTTCGACCCACGGTTTTGATCTTGGTTCGGGCTTAGGTTTAATTCAATTCGGGCCTAACTTTGGGCTTGAATCAAATCCTTATTGGGCCTTGATTATAATTGGCATTGGGCCTCATTCATTATTCATTAGGGTTTGCCAATAGTCCAAGTCCATTAACCAATAGTCAACATTGACTTTGGTTGACTAAGACTTTGACTTTACAAATTCATACTGTATAATTCTCATATTCTTCTCGTATAATATTCATATTATACATTGTATTATTCTTCTTATTATACTTGTACAATACATTGTATTATACTAGTATTCTTTCCTATATAATAAGTTCTTTTTCTCTTGCCTATCACATTAGTCTGTTTTCTCACCTAACACCATTGACGTGTCACTATCACCAACTAGCTGGTAGACACATAATCTTATATTGAATTTTTGCCAAGGATATTTGGAGACTGCATTGGGTCCTTCAATTTGCAATGCTCCAATGTCAGTCTGTTTGTCAGACTTGACTGTTCTACGATCGAGTTCTCTTCTACGGTCTATTGCTTAATTGGAAGATTCTCTTGTTTACTATGAAAACTGAAGCAACTTTACGAAATAGAGTGAACTTTGTGATAGCTTCAAGTTGTCCAGTGATCCACTTGATGTATTACGATCTCAAGCTTACCATGCGATCTTCAACTCAAGGTGACACTGTAATCTTACGATCTTACAACATCCTATAAACTATACATCAATTTAGCTTCTTTAAGATCAACCTAACATTATTTGATCTTTCTATTTTAAGTCCTTATACAATTGAATAATTCTTTATAAGGACTGTACAAATCATATTGGTACAAATATACATTCAGCTCATTCATCCTCAAATTAAAATATGCAAACTCTAACAGAGTCTTATGAGTGTGCTAAGCTTACGCTTATACATATCGCTTAGGCGTTTGAGCAGGCAAGGTCAGGCATATGATGTGCGAACGTCAAAACGTCGGGACAAGTGATGTTGAACTTAAAACGTGTTCTGATTCTTATGAAACAGACGTTATAAAACATGGATTATAGTTAATGCAAACCATGAGTGACGTCTATACGTGGCTAATTGGTATGTTTATGTGCACTAAATGTGTAGGACGTTCAAAGGGTGATTAACGTCATAATTTTAAAGTCCATTAAGGCAAGTATTCTAACTATTAAACTTCCATATTGAATATCATTTTTAAGAATGTGGATGTATATTCTTATAAATAATTCATATCTATGCTTTTATTTACACAATTTTTATCTGTTATGCAAACTCTAGACTTATACAAACTTTTTGTTGGTTGTATTAGTGTTCAACTATGTTATAATGCATAAATTGTTCAAGTTGTACTATAATGCATGAATTATTCAAGCTTTCAAGTTTGGATGTGCATGAACTATTTAAGAAGTATGTCAATGCCAATTGTATCCACTAGACACCAGCTAAAACATTTTATTATTTTCAATATAATCCTCTGAAATGTTATTGGTTTAATTAGAGCTTCCAAACCAATTTGATTTGGTGCATATTCAGTCTGAGAATGAACAACTCTGATATTGGTGAAATGTTTTTAGTATGAAAATAAAATCAGTCGTTCAAGTAGGTAATATTAATCAATATAGTGTACAAAGGGCTAATCACCCAACGTGCTCGTACCATGACGGATTATAACAGAATAGTTATTCAAACCTTTTTAAATGAAAGTTCGTGGTCTTATGACCGCTCAGTAAAAGTCAGTATGTCATTTCAAAAAAAATATTTTGAACACAAAGGAAGTAATTTCTTATTATTCAAGATCTCTTTATAACTTTTGTTTAGTTTTTGAAGGTTTAAAAATATGAAAACATGATTCTTGATTTTGTTGTTTTATATGCAACTGTTATACTTGTTCGGTATGTACATGCTCATTCTTGCTTTGAAATTAAATGTTTCAGCAAAAATTGAGTGTGTTAAAGATGAACGAATAGAGGATATGGATCATATCTGTAATCGATAGGAGTATTGTAATAATTAATATGTTAATTATCATGTATTAAAGATTTAAATGCCATAAAACCTAGGAATGTAATAATATGTCTGTAATAGCTAGTAATTATTTTCATATTAGTAGGATAAAGTAGATGGACGATGATGAATATTTATTGCCATGTAACACCATATCCAGAGTTTAAAGGTACTCGGATTTGGGGGCGTCACAAAGTCAATTTGTGAAATCCTAAAACTCAAATTAATATAAGTTCGTTCAAGTTTTGAAAACAACAAAAATAATAATTAGTAGTATTTTATAATTAGCATTAAATTATTATATTTATTGTATTAAAACAAAATAACATCATATCAATTTTGAATTTTTATTACGTGAATTGACTTTAAAAAGTCAAAATGTTTCTTTGATAAGTAGGTTTTATACCTACTTATCCGGTATCTGTTACTTGAATTAGTTGCTTATATTCACGTTCTTAGTTACTTTTCATACATTTTGTGTTATTTTGTAGGTTATGACATGACATTGGCATGAAGAAGCAAGGATAAGCAATTCGGACATCTTTTGGACTAAAATACGCAAACAAATGCAAGAAGAAAATATTGAAGGACTTATAACACCAAGTTAGATGCATGTTCTTAGCTTGGAACTTAGATTTTATGGTAGCTCTACTTCTTAGCTTTCCGAAACATCTTGAATCATCCCAATCGGAGTTCGGATGTGAGAGTTATGGCCTTTTTATCAACGAAGATCAAAGCTAAGAGTTATCATGTTTGCCATTTACATAACATCTACTTAAAGCCCAATTTTCGCCTTGATCCAATCCGAATCTGTTGATACTCAAAGAATGAAAGTTCTAGATCTCGTCGTTATTTTTGATTTGATAGGTGGCAGGCCCCGTAACTCCAAGCGGATCTAAAGTTATACATGTTTTACCAAAGCACGTCATAAAGAGAAACTACTGGCGTGTACCGGACCGCGCTAGGCGCTAGAGGCCAGGCCACCGTAAACATGCATGCACCTTCTGTGAGAGCGCACCGAAAAGGCTTAGCGGAAGCTTGAGGCGCTTAGGCAAAGCGGGAATTGAGTCGAGTTGGGTTATTTGATGTCCAAATTGAGCTAGAATAGGATTCTTAGTTGCCTAACTTGCTAGGGTGTCCATTAGAACTCTAAATACTTGAGTTTAACTTGGATTGGGGGGCTAATTCTAAGACTTTATAAAATCCCTCTTGGGATAGATCTCTATTATCTAAATTCTTTACTTTCTTTCTTAGATTAAGAACCCTAGATTAGATTAGAATTGAAGATTGAAGTTATTGATTATCATTGGAGAATCAAATTGGAAGCAAGAGAATGCAGATTTGTTTATCTCAATTCTAATTTCTTTTCTTATTTATTTGTATCTTTTTAATACTTAATCAATTGTGGATGATGGATTCTAGTTTATTTATGAATTAAACTCTATTTTGAGATTACTATGGATCTTATTGTGTAGTTTACTTTGATAAACTTCTTTGTTAGTCTTATTAGCTATATTTGGATTGTCTATTATGATTTGTAATGAATTGCTTAATTGCCTAGCTAACAATTACCGTGATAATCTATATGAACTCGAGAGATGACGTATAGATTTAGATCTGATCATGATAGCATGTGTTTGTCATTTCTGCATGGATGAAATTCATGATTCGTGTTTAGGTTAGAGATATGCCTTTACGCCATATGTAGTCTAATAAGAACTTGTACTTAAACCCTTTTTAATTGTAATTCACATAGAGATATAGTGGGTTAGTTAATTAGGGTGTTCAAATTGATTCTATCAATACGTGGATTTGATTTGATATGAGTATGGTGCATTGAGAGATAACCATATTTTACTTTTCGTGTTCTTGATTAACAATCCAAAGATAAATAATTTGGCTTAACAAGAAGTATGTTGATTTAAATGTAACAATAAGTGAAATTGTAATCTCAAGTCTTCAATATCTTGTTTCATTCTAGGGATAGTTAGTAATAGTTTATTTAATTATTTTAAATTAAATTATTAAATCATTTGTTTAAATAAGATTAAATTGGTCATGGGTTATTACTTGGTGATTTTTATTAACTAATTCTCTGTGGGAACGATACACAACTTATCACTTTATTACTTGTTGACCACGTATACTTGTGTGTTGTGCGTAATTAGATTTTACCCAACAAGTTTCGGCTCAAGGACTGGAAGTGGATAAAGCTAAGTTTGATACGATTGAGAAATTGCCTCCACCAAGCTCCATAAAAGGAATCAGAAGTTTTCTGGGACATGCGGGGTTCTACAGAAGATTCATAAAGGACTTCTCTAAAGTTGCAAAACTGTTGTGCAGTCTTTTAGAGAAGGACTCTGTGTTTAGTTTTGATGAAGAATGTAAGTTGGCTTTTGAGCTGTTGAAAAAGAAGTTGACTACAGCCCCAGTTATCGTCGCACCAGATTGGAATATACCTTTCAAACTGATGTGTGATGCAAGCGACTATGCAGTGGGGGACGTTTTGGGACAACGTCGAGATAAGGTATTTCACGCTATATATTATGCAAGCAAGACACTTACGAAGACTCAACTGAATTATACAACTACAGAAAAGGAATTGCTTGCAGTGGTATATGCGTTTGATAAATTCAGGGCATACTTGGTTGGCACTAAAGTGATAGTTTATACATACCATTCGGCTATTCGGTACCTAATTACGAAGAAAGATGCTAACCCACGCCTTATTCGGTGGATTCTCCTTCTTCAAGAGTTTGATCTAGAAATAAAGGATAGGAAGGGGACGGAGAATCAAGTAGCTGATTATTTGTCTATACTGGACAATCCGATTACACAAGAAGTGGACAAGGGCATCATAAACGAGTCATTCCCGGACGAGCAATTGTTTGGGGTAAACGCAGAATTTCCATGGTACGCGGACTTTGCGAACTACTTAGTAAGCAACATGCCCCCCTCGATCTGACAAGACAACAAAAGAAGAAGTTTCTTCATGACGTTAAGTGGTATATGTGGGATGAGCCTTACCTATTCAAACAATGCGCCGACAAGATGATCAGAAGGTGTGTGCCCTACAGCAAAGTACATCGTATTCTGCATGAGTGCCATTCGTCGGCCTACGGGGGACACTATGGTAGTGAGAGAACAGCAACAAAAGTCCTCCAAGCAGGGTTTTATTGGCCCACGTTATTTCAAGACGCCCATCAATTCGTTAAAACTTGTGATAGATGCCAACGAGTGGGCAACATATTGAAAAGGAATGAGATGCCACTCCAAACAATCTTAGAAGTTGAGATTTTCGATCTATGGGGCATTGATTTCATGGGTCCATTTCCTTCCTCATTATCAAATCAGTACATCTTACTGGCAGTTGATTACGTATCAAAATGGGTTGAGGCAGTAGCGTTACCGACTAACGATGCCAAAGTGGTGGTAAAACTCTTACAGAAAAATATTTTTACGAGGTTTGGCACGCCACGAGCTATCATCAGTGACGAAGGTAGCCACTTCTGCAACAAATCATTTACAGCTCTCTTGGCGAAGTATGGGGTCAACCACAAGGTGGCGACAGCTTAACATCCCCAAACCAGTGGGCAAGCTGAAGTCTCGAATAAAGAGGTAAAGAAAATTCTAGAAAAAGTGGTGAACCCGAATCGAAAGGATTGGTCACTCCGCTAGATGATGCCTTATGGGCATACCAGACTTTTTACAAAACGCCAATAGGGATGTCCCCATATCAACAGTTGTATGGAAAGGCGTGTCACTTACTAGTCGAGCTACAGCACAAGGCCTACTGGGCCATACAGAAACTAAACTTTGACCAAACAACTGTGGGGGAAAAGAGGGTGCTACAACTAAACGAGCTCGATGAATTCAGACTGCAGGCATACGAAAATGCTAAATTATATAAGGAGAATGTCAAGAAATGGCACGACAAGAAAATCGTGCACCGAACTTTCGAGTCGGGGCAATCGGTACTATTGTTTAACTCACGATTGCGGTTGTTCCCCGGCAAACTTAAGTCAAGGTGGTCGGGCCCATTCACCATCAAAACAGTGTTCCCGCATGGTGCAATCAAACTCTACAGCCGAAATCCACTAGAAACGTTCAAGGTCAATGGACAACGAATTAAGCATTACTGGGGCGGAGAGGCAAACTGGGATGCTGTCAACATTACTCTCACTGACACGCAATGATACATGAGGCACCGTCGGGCTAGCGACGCTAAACCAGGCGCTTCTTGGGAGGCAACCCAAGCTCTAAGTTTTTTTCATTTTAATTAGTAGTATATTTTGGGTCGAATCGAGTCATCTATGTGAGACCCCAGATTTTATCAATAAAGATTTAAATTTTGTCGAAATAATTTTTAATATTATGGTGTGAATTTGAGATAATATTATAGTTGTGGGTAGTATTTATAAATTTTGCAAAGTATGCAAGTGGTTATATTATATTCGATTGGTCGGGGAATATTCGGTTTAGCGGGGAATATTAATATAACTACTCAATCATTGGTGGTGGACCTAACGTAATTATTGTCGGATTGAGAAAAACGACAAAAATATTTTATTGAAATAACGGCGGAAGTTTTTCTGGTTGATATCTTGTTGAACTACTTTCAGTAGTAAAAGACACAGCGATGTCGTGTGGTTGCATAGTACTACCGGTATTGATTATTGATGCTTATGTGAGAAGTCACTTAGTTTGATTCCATTATTCACCGATTAATAATATGAATTATTATAGCGATAATGACGTTTTGTTTTATTCGTATTATTAACGTAATAAAATGAAACATCTTTTATATAAAAGCAGAATACTTTATTAAAGTTATTCTATAAATAGAATATATTATATTTTATTATGCATAGTGTTGCATAGTGTTTTGCATAGTGTTTTGCATAGTGTTGCATAGTGTTTGCATAGTAAAATGTTTTTATATAAATAGAATATATGATATTTTATTTAAAAGATTTTGTTTTAAATATGGACCGTCAGATTAAAGTAAATCAATCTGGATCGTTTATGGATTAATTACTATGCATTCTATTTTCCTATAAATAGAAGCTCATTCCTTCATTATTTTCTTACGAATTCACTGAAACTCTAGAGAAAGAAATTATAGAGAGAAGCTATAGAGAGAAAATCTATAGAGAGAAAGAAGAAAAGTATTCTGCTACTTCACTTTTCCAATATTCAGTTCTTCTAAGGTAAGGGGTATTATTTGTTGTACCGTAAAGAAGTGTTATTCTTTCTTATTCATGAAGAGAACTTCATTATTCCATTCATTATTATTACATTGGAATAACTTTGTAAAAGTGGCATACCCTATACATAACACATTATACATGGCATACCTATACTTGGTGAAATCCTTATATTATTCCATTCTTATTTATTACATTGGAATAACTTTGATCTGTGGAATCCCCTATACTTGGTGATCTTCTTACATTATTCCATTCTTTATTATTATGTTGGAATATCATGTATGCGTGTGTGTTTTAGGAGGACTGGTTCCATTGTTTATTATTCCGCATTTATTATTACATTTGGAATATCACATGCGTGTGTTTTACAGGGACAGTTCCATTGTTTATTATTCAAGCATTTATTATTACATTGGATCATCCTCGATTGTGAATTTCACGACTGGTTCCGTTATTATTATTCTATTGGAATAACTTACATGCGAAATACCGCATGCATGGTGATTTCTTTTGTTATTCCATTCTTTATTATACCCAGTTGGTTAAAACTTTGACTTCTATACTCCATGAAATTAGTAGAATATCTTTGATATTTGCGTTTCATCCAGTATCTTTTCATGGAAATATTCTTCTGATTATTCTTGAATTTTACTATACAAAACAATATCATGTTGACAATTTGGACGTTAATAATTCCTGGATTAAATAATTCTTGAACTTGTTTTATTGAATTATTATGTCATTGTCATCATCCTCATGTTATATTATGTTATCTTTGGCTTACGTGCATAGATGAACTTAGTATGATTATGACGAGGATCATTCGGTATAATCATGGCTTGATATAAATGATGTGACAAAAGTCCTCAAAGTGGCACGTAATGCAGTTGATGGATAGTTTTGGTATGATTATGACCATGGGTGATCTTAAGATAGTCACGACCATTGATAATTTGATGAAAATCCTTGACCGTGGTGATGCGAGGATGATTAGATATTGTGGTTTATTCATTAAACTGAGTCTTAGTGATAAAATTGATGAAAACCTTTTAAATCATAAAAGATAGTAGACTTTATTTTCTACTTGACTCTTTTAATGGATTGCATATTCCCCTGCAGTTAAACTGGTTGTCTATTGTATTTTATCAGTTTAACATTGTTGAAGGCTAATGATAATTTATTACGCATTATCTTAGTCATAATATTTCTTCTTGGGCTAGTTGAGCTCACCCTTTCTTTTTCTTTGTTCTCTTGTGAAATGAGAATATATTTGGGACGAGTCGAGAAGCGGAGTAATGGTCCAGAGGATAGCATTAGTAGTCCTCACTATTCTGTGAAATAGTGTGATAATAGTTGTAATGAGGACTCCTTTTGAGTTTGTATAATATCTAGTAGACAATATTTGTATTCAAACTCACAGTTTATGTAGTATTGTACACGACAGTTATATTAGTAAGTTTGTATTTGAATTTATGTACCATGTAAGTGGCGACCCAAGATGGGTGATGTATACCTAATTTTGGGGGCGTCACAATCTACGCACTTTAATATGATAATTTCATGTCTTGTAGGATGTTCAAGGACAACCAGCCACTGCCAGACCAGCGCGGAACGCGCCACCAACTGCTGAGAGCCAGCGCAGAACGCGCCAACACACTAGCCGTATCTGCTAGCCCAGCGCGGACCGCTCCCCAGATGCCGACCTCCAGCACAGAACGCGCTGCACCATCCCTCACCTTCTGGATACACAGCGCGGAGCGCGCTCTCACAAGTATACTTCAAGCGCGGACCGCGCCACTACCATTGTAATTTTTGGACCTCCGGTCATGAGGCGCTCTGTTTCATACATAGCGGCGTTCAAGCGCTACTACTACTGACCGCTGAGTTCGAAAAATTTACAACGTGTATACACTCAATCAAGACAACACTCCTCCATACATGCAAACTCCCCACATCTCCAATTTCTATTGCACTTCCTATCCCTATAACTCCCCTTTACTTTCCTTCTCCTTTTCAATTTCCAACACCACTACCCTTTGCCCTTCCCAACTCCACCCACGTTGGTTTCCTACTCTCTATATGAAGACCCACCCTCCTAGAAGTTATGGTACTACAAGGCTTACAAACAACAATCAAATCCTAATTCTTACCCAACCCTTGCACAATTGCAGACAAATTTGGATTCTTCTTCAACTTCTTCAAGGTAGGCAAATTCCCTTCATCCTTCCCAAAATTTTCTGTTTTGACATCAATTGAGTGGTCAATTCAGGGAATTGCACACCAAGGGAGTGGGTTTGTGTTTGTAATGATTTGGCTAGCAAAACAACATCAATCATCCAAGTTTGGGGGAAACAATCCACCCTCCCACCACCTGTTTGATAAAAGTCCAGAACCACCTGCTTGTGTCCAATCACACCGGAAACAACATGTCTTCCCATAAACGCCAACGAGCATCATCCTCCACGACTCGGCCTGCTTATGACCATACAAAATTTGTGAGTGAAATGGCCGCAGAAAGATTCAAGACCTCCATCGACAAGAAGAACTTGGTGCTAGAAAGAGGATTGAAGCCAAATGTAAATTTGGATGGAGATATGGCTCTATAAATTGTAGAACATCATTGGTTTTAGCTAGTAGAACAACCACTTCCGGCTGCAATCAACATAGTTAAGGATTTTTATGCTAATGCAATGGAGCATGTCAATCATGTTGCCATGGTTCGCGGTAAACCGATGGCGTTTCATGCCGATGCGATCAATGCTTATTTTGGGTTGGAGACACCACACGATGACCGGTATGAAGATGCGTTGCCGGAGCTGGACGAGTTGCTTGCCAAATTATGAAAGCCAGGGACTCAATGGGTAACTCAAGTCGGAACGATTGAAAAGATAAGTTTTCCTCAATCAGCACTTAGTCGATATGGTAAAGCATGACATGCATTTATATGTGCTCGTTTAATGCCCACGCGCCACCAAAATGATGTGACGAAAGCACGGGCTAAACTTCTGTATGGGATTGTGCACCACCACTATCATCTGGATAAATCAATTACATTTTACAATGTTGATGTGGGGGACTGTATTCAAGAATCAATTGACCGGGCATTACGTGGGAGTACTACAGGTGGTTTGCTTCATGGGTTCCTCATTCTGGACTTATCGCCAAAAATTTGAGTGTAGTGGCAACCTATTGAGCCAATACAACAACCAACGACCATAATTGACCATGCCACTATTGAAAGGTACAAAGCATGGGATGGGGCGCGATCACACCCGCGTGGTGAAGGGTACATCATGATCCGCCAACCATCACAACCAGTTACTGCAGAACAAACGCGGGCTCCAAGGAATCAATTTTTATGGTTGGCCGAACGTCAAGATTTAATGCATCAGTACAATGCAAATGCCTTCCACACGCTTGCTGAGGCGTTCTCTCGTTGCAATCCTAGTGCTCAACCGGTGGTTATGTCGATTCCTCCTATCCTGCCACCTTACCCTCCTTCGAAGGAGGAGCAGTAACGCATTTCAGGGAAGTCCTCAATTTATTTACTTTTGGTGCTTATTTTGCGTAATGAGGGCATTCCTTGATATAAGTTTGGGGGATTGGGTATTTAAATTTTACATTATTTCATTATTTAGGTTGCATGATAGTACTTAGGGAGTATATATAAAAAAACGACAAACTTATTTATATTTCTTTTGCATATAGTTGCATGAATCCAGTTATTAGATCATTTTTGTGGTTTTCTTTGGCCAATGATGAAATTAAAATTATGTAGACGAGTCTATCACTAAGTATAAGAATCTTGATGCAATTTCTATTATGATGTGAATCTTGTTCTGATTGAAATTAGTATAATACGGATAGCACGTAACAACATTTGTGTTAATGGATTAGTTCAACTTGTTACATAAATATTTTCTAAAGGATAGTGCTAGTATAAATGAGAAAGTGAACAAAATAGGTATGAACCTAAGCTTGGGGGAAGATTTGGGTATATAAGCTCTATAAAAAAAAAAAAGAAAAAGAAAAATGATGTCTTGTGGTGGATTGAGAAGAAATACTCTCCATAAACGCAAACGTGAGATGGAGCGTAAAATGCACTCACCAACCATCTCTTTATCTAAAAAAAAATGGCAAAAAGAAGAAAGAAATTGAGTATGAATACCCTTCTCGGAACCTGAATTTGGTTATTTAGCTAATGCTAGAATTTTCTTGTCTTTGAATTTTTGAGTTTTTACTGTATGATTCCTGACAAGAAATTAGTTATGTAACTATGTTGATTCATTATCGGTTAGCATGGGTGTTTCTTTTACACACATAATCGTATTAATAATAACAGGGTGAGATTATGGACTGATAGTGATTGCTGATTGAATTTTATTTGAAGGGTGTTTGTTTACTAATTTTTCTGAGGCTGTATGAGTAAATCATATGTATCGTTTTAATTCTGGATTCGTAGTTTAGATGTTAGATGCATTGCATTAAATTGCATTTTTGCTCGAGGACAAGCAATGTTCAAGCTTGGGGGAATTTGATGAGTGGGTTTTTAAACCATGAATTATGTTTATATGGCTTGTTATCTTATTAGTTTTTGGGTACTTTCATGTTATTTTTGATAGGGTTTACGTTTGTTGTAGGTAATTCCGACTCATGTAGCAATTGGGAGTATCTGAGTACATTTTGGAGCAACTTGTGAAGTCTGACTACCTAGCTATGATCGCTTATTTGAGGTAAGTAGTCATTGAGTCTTGAGCGTGAGCGCTACTTGAGGAGAAAAAATCTCACGACTATCTAGCTGCAGCCTTGTGCGTTGGTCAAGAGGTTTGTCGAGTGCGGACCACACTGGGGCGTGGAGAAGTTGTTGGGAGAAGTGTAGCGAACACGCCATGAGGCATTGAATCTGGCGGAGCCGTCCTGGTTGCACGCGAATCAAGGGAGGCAAGTCGTGGTGAATGGAAGGAGTCTCTCTTGTGTAGGACTTAGAGATGGATTAGGAGTCATGGCAAAAGGAGGGATAAAGGGTGATCAAAAGCAGACTTTGAGAGCATTCAGAGATCACACCATTTAATTCAATTACGTGAAGAAGGATTTGAGAGAGCAAGAATGGAGGAGGAACGAAGAAACGGGAGAAAATTCACGAAGATTTCGTAATCGAAGGTCGAGAAGGGTGGTGTATTATTATTCTTCTCTAATTTTTATCTCCGTAATTGGGATGATGTTTCCTTTAATTTATTCAAATGTTTAATTCATTTATTATGGGCTAAATTATTTGTTAGGCTTTTAATGGATCTCTAAGTGGAACGATGATTGTGTAACCTTGGTTTTCAGTTTAATATAGCTATTATGCAGTTTATCTATATTAATTGGAGCTTGAATTTATGATTTGCTTGATCAACAATTTTATGTGGATTTGTATGAACTTGAGAGAGGAAATATAAATCTAGACCTAGTTAATATAGCATGTGTCATAAAATTTGTGAATAGCGAATTATTGATTATTGTTGAGGTAGAGATATGCTTAACATCACATGTAATCGTGAAGAGAACTTGGAATTAAACCTTGCTTAATTGGAATTCATATAGAGATATAGTGAGTTGATTAATTAAGGTGTTTGACTTAATTCTATCTTAATTGTTGATTTGGGTTAATATGGTGTTAATATATCGAGAGGTAATTAATACTACTTATGTGTTCTTGATTAATAAGCTGGGATAGTGAGTTAAACTGGAATAAGGGGATACTAATCAGAGGGGTGCTTAGAGTGAAGTTATTAGCCTAATTCTCCAATACTTGTTTGAAAATCCCGATTTAGTGTTTGTGGTTATTAAGTTGATTTTTGAATGATTGTGATAATTTCTATATAAACTGGAAATTGATTAGTTTAATAAAATTTGGATTAGTAGGAAATTGGTAGTTGCAAGGGAAATTTGTGTTAAATCTCTGAGGGAACGATACTTTACTTATTATTATATTACTTGTTGACCACGTATACTTGCGTGTTGTGCGTATATAGATTTTACCCAACAAGTTTTTCAAAAAGTTGTTGGGTAAAATCTAATTACGCATAACAAGCAAGTATATGTGGTTAACAAGTAATAAAGTGATAAGTTGAGTATCGTTCCCACAGAGAATTAGTTAATAAAAATCACCAAGTACTAAACCATGACCAATTTAATCTTATTTAAACAAATGATTTAATAATTTAATTTAAAATAATTAAATAAACTATTACTAACTATTCCTAGAATGAAACAAGATATTGAAGACTTGAGATTATGATTTCACTTATTGTTACATTTAAATCAACACACTTCCTGTTAAGCCAAATTATTTATACTGGATTGTTAATCAAGAACACAAAAGTAAAATATAGCCATCTCTCAATGCACCATACTCATATCAAATCAAATCCACGGATGATAGAATCAATTTGAACACCCTAATTAACTAACCCACTATATCTCTATGTGAATTACAATTAAAAAGGGTTTAAGTACAAGTTCTTATTAGACTACATATGGCGTAAAGGCATATCTCTAACCTAAACACGAATCATGAATTCCATCCATGCAGAAATCACAAACACATGCTATCATGATCAGATCTAAATCTATACTTCATCTCCCGAGTTCATATAGATTATCACGGTAATTGTTAGCTAGGCAATTAAGCAATTCATTACAAATCATAATAGACAATCCAAATATAGCTAATAAGACTAACAAAGAAGCTTATCAAAGTAAACTACACAATAAGATCCATAGTAATCTCAAAATAGAGTTTAATTCATAAATAAACTAGAATCCATCATCCACAATTGATTAAGCATTAAAAAGATATAAATAAATAAGAAAAGAAATTAGAATTGAGATAAACAAATCTGCATTCTCTTGCTTCCAATTTGATTCTCCAATGATAATCAATAGGTTCAATCTTCAATTCTAATCTAATCTAGGGTTCCTAATCTAAGAAAGAAAGTAAAGAATTTAGATAATAGAGATCTATCCCAAGAGGGATTTTATAAAGTCTTAGAATTAGCCCCCCAATCCAAGTTAAACTCAAGTATTTAGAGTTCTAATGGACACCCTAGCAAGTTAGGCAACTAAGAATCCTATTCTAGCTCAATTTGGACATCAAATAACCCAACTTGACTCAATTCACACTTTGCCTAGCGGCCTCGCATTGCCGCTAAGCCTTTTCGGGCGGCGCTGCGCTGCGCTATGCATGATATTTTCGGTGGCCTAGCGGCGCTCTCTAGCTTGATCCGCGCTACGCGTAGTTTCTACTGCGACATCCTTTGGTAAAACATGTATAACTTTTGATCCGCTTGGAGTTACGGGGCCTTCCACCTATCAAAGCCAAGATAACGACGAGATCTACAACTTTCATTCTTTGAGTATTGACAGATTGGGATTGGATCAAGGTGGAAATCGGGCTTTAAGTAGATGTTATGTAAATGGCAAACATTACAACTCTTAGCTTTGATCTTCGTTGATAAAAAGGCCATAACTCTCGTATCCGAACTCCGATTGGGATGATTCAAGATGTTTCGGAAAGCTAAGAAGTAGAGCTACCATACAATCCAAGTTCCAAGCTAAGAACATCCATCTAACTTGGTGTTAAAAGTCCTTCAATATTCCCTTCTTGCATTTGCTTGCGTATTTTAGTCCAAAAGATGTCCGAATTGCTTATCCTTGCTTCTTCATGCCAATGTCATGTCATAGCCTACAAAATAACATAAAATGTATGAAAAGTAACTTAGAACATGAATATAAGCAACTAATTCAAGTAACGGATACCGGATAAGTAGGTATAAAACCTACTTATCAAATACCCCCAAACTTAAATATTTGCTTGTCCTCAAGCAAAAGCACAAATTAGACAGATTCATCCTCTAGCAATGATCCACCCAAAAAATGAATCAATATGAATTCGATCAATGGCCTCAAAGGTTACAATAGATAATAACCTGTAGAAAATTTGAAAACAATGTCATGTCTAAAATTTCAACAACTGTGATTAGACTCACATCTACTCTTAATCCTTTAAGTGCGTGTGTGCATCCGCATGTTCAATCCAGTCGTGATTTAGATTAAATCAACCAATACTCATAAAAGATTTTAAAAAATGACTTTCAAAACTTCTTATCACATCAATCACCGCTAATATAGACATAACACAAATTTTCTTGAGGATCAGCTGGATATTTAGACTTTTAAGCATGTAAGAACCCTTCCCAAGTATTTCAAACGTACATATTTTCTTTTTTCTATTTAGTGAGTGTGTTTTACGCTCCATCTCACTTTTCACTTTTCATTGAACGAGTGCGTTTTACGCTCCATCTCGCTTTCCACTTTTCATTGAACGAGTGCATTTTACGCTCCATCTCGTGCCTGTGTTTATGGGAAGTGCGTGTTATGCTCCATCTCGACCCACCAAAAGATTCGATTATTCAACTAGGGAAGGTTCCAATAATTTTTTTTCATAAATACCCCAAGATTTCCCCCAAACTTATGTGAGTGCCTAATTTTCACTTCGAATGATGCTCAAATAAGATATCTCAAGTTGCAATGGTATCTTTCATAAGAAATTAGCCAAAAAAATGTTTCAATCCCAACTGGCTAAACAAATGGATATGTAAAAAATTTCAAAAATTTCGCAAGTAATGTGAAACCAACTAACTAGTTAAAATATAGACTAAGCATGCTAATCAATTCTCCAAGAGTTAACAATATCAACAACCCACTTATCATTGGCCAAAATCAAATTCCATCAAAACATTGCCCAGTAAATACTAAACATGATAAATACCCCCAAACTTAAAACAGACATTGTCCTCAATGGCTAAGATATGAAAAATTAAAAGAGAGGACTTCCCTGACATATAGCAATTTATCTCATTGTCTGCGAAGTTTGAAGAATAGGTTAAGCACATTAGAATGGCATCACACTTGAGTTTGACTTGCATAACCTTTCCATAATCTTTTGGTCAGAATCGCAATGCAATAAAAGAGACAACATGGATTAGAATAACACTATGGATTGGTAAGAGAACTTAATAAGCAAATTAATTCCTATATACTAAATAAACTAGTAAAGCATATAAATATAAAAATTCCTAGGTTGCCTCCCAATTAGCGCTTGAATTACAGTCTTTCAGCCTGACTTTGTCTGGTCAACGCTACCCGATTCCTCTTCAAAAATTGAGGAACCCTCCATCCATTGGAAATAATGTAGCTTTCGGTAGGTTCCCAATTGTGATAGCCATTGCTTTAAAGTCACCTAGCATGCTCTGATTTGGTATGATCTCAATCAAGAACGTCCCCCAGCTAGGTGTTTTCTCCATTGTATATGTGATCACTTTGGGGCATGGAAGCTTGTCACACACAATGGGCTCTCCTTCTATTCTCTCTTTCTCGTCCCACCATGGATTCAAAATTGTACTCGCTCTTTTGTCATCAAGAGCTTCGCCGACGACATGACTACCAAGTGGGCATGATTTGCAAATCTGACCGACTCCTTGATCTTTGGTGGAGACCCATTTAGATATTCGTGGACCTCTATTTCATTATCCCCAATTGTCTCCACACTTCCTATATCTTATGGCTCATCCAAATAGAGATTCGATTCGGGTTCTCCATCAATTTCGTCATCCATATCATAAAGCCAAGTGTTTGGAGGAAGGTTGCTTACGGCTTTGGTCATTTGATCTATCTTATTTTGAAGATTTTGAATTGCTATCTCTTGATTCTGAATTGACCACTCTTGATTAATCCTCATCTCCTCAGTTGATGCTATGAACTTGGACAACAATTCCTCCAATCTCGAATTATATGTCTCAGTTTTGGAATCCATGTATTGAGGACCATGAGTTGAAGTGGTGATGAGTTGTTCCATCTGATGCTGAAAATTGTGGCTTGATATTTCTTGACTCATCATCCTCTCCTCTTGGTTTGCTATGACCTTTGACAGTAATTCCTCCAACTTTGACTTTTCTTCGTTTAATGGAGGTTGATATGAGAATTCCGGCATGTATGTTGGATTTGGAGCGTAGTATTGGTTTTCATAAGTATAGCTCCATGAGGAATCCGAGTGATACCCCCAAACTTGGTGATAGTTAGGATCAACATAGTTATTGAGGTAATCATCACTATATTGTACCAGTTCAAAATTGATGGTGCATTGATGACTTTGATGGATGCCAGCACAATAGTCACACGTAACTGCCATCCTTCGCCTCCGTTGGGCTATGATAACCTCCAATGTCTTCGAATTTGCCTCAATTTGTACTGACTCTACGAAAAATGCATTAAGTCCATCAATCCATGTTTCCCTTGGTTGAGTCATGTTCGTGTATGGCCATTGATACGAAAAGTCATCCACGGTACCTGACAAGAGAGAAATATAGGAAGAGAATTAAAAATTAAAAAAAAAATTTAAATTAAGACTAATTTGATTGAAATTAATATTGGTAAAAAATATTAAACTAATTCCCCGGCAACGGCGCCAAAAACTTGTTGGGTAAAATCTATATACGCACAACATGCAAGTATACGTGGTCAACAAGTAATATATTAATAAGTAAAGTATCGTTCCCTCATAGATTTAACACAAATTTCCCTTGCAACTACCAATTTCCTACTAATCCAAATTTTATTAAACTAATCAATTTCCAGTTTATATAGAAATTATCATAATCATTCAAAAATAACCTTAATAACCACAAACACTAAATCGGGATTTTCAAACAAGTATTGGAGAATTAGGCTAATAACTTCACTCTAAGCACCCCTCTGATTAGTTTCCCCTTATTCCAGTTTAACTCACTATCCCAGCTTATTAATCAAGAACACATAAGTAGTATTAATTACCTCTCGATATATTAATACCATATTAACCCAAATCCACAATTAAGATAGAATTAAGTCAAACACCTTAATTAATCAACTCACTATATCTCTATATGAATTCCAATTAAGCAAGGTTTAATTCCAAGTTCTCTTCACGATTACATGTGATGTCAAGCATATCTCTACCTCAACAATAATCAATAATTCGCTATTCACAAATTTCATGACACATGCTATATTAACTAGGTCTAGATTTATATTTCCTCTCTCAAGTTCATACAAATCCACATAAAATTATTGATCAAGCAATTCATAAATTCAAGCTCCAATTAATATAGATAAACTGCATAATAGCTATATTAAACTGAAAACCAAGGTTACACAATCATCGTTCCACTTAGAGATCCATTAAAAGCCTAACAAATAATTTAGCCCATAATAAATGAATTAAACACTGAATAAATTAAAGGAAACATCATCCCAATTACAGAGATAGAAATTAGAGAAGAATAATAATACACCACCCTTCTCAGCTTCGATTTTGAAATCTTTATGAATTTTCTCCTGTTCTTCGTTCCTCCAATTCTTGCTCTCTCCAAATCCTTCTTCACGTAATTGAATTAAATGGTATGATCTGAATGCTCTCCAAGTCTGTTTTGATCAGCCGTTATCCCCTCCTTTTTCCATGACTCCTAATCCATCTCTAAGTCCTACACAAGAGAGACTCCTTCCATTCACCACGACTTGCCTCCCTTGATTCACAGACCAGGTAGCATCCGATGCGCGCCTACTTCAATTTTTCAAAGACGCTGCGCCGCGCCGACTTCAATACCTCCACAAAGACGCTCGCGCTTATCCTCGCCAAAGAACTTCTCCAAGCCCCCAGTGTGGTCTCAAGGCTCGACAAGCCTCTTGACATAACGTGGTTCGCTAGATAGTCGACATTTTTTTCTTCCCAAGCTTTCGTGCTCAGTGACTACTTACCTCAAGTGCGATCACCGCTAGGTAGTCAGGCTTCACAAGTTACTCTAAAATGTACTCAGATACTCCCAATTGCTACATGAGTCGGAATTACCTACAACAAGCGTAAACCCTATCAAAAATAACATGAAAGTACCCAAAAACTAACAAGATAACAAGTCATATAAACATAATTCATGGGTTAAAAACCCACTCATCAATCTCTCATTTTGGAACGAAGATAGTATTTTAATCTAAACTTTAAATTTTTTATTAAACAGCCCAAAATTTTACTCTCTTTCTGACGCAGAACGGAAACACAAAGAGTTTACCAATGTAAGCTTTAAGATCAAAAACTGGAATCCACTAGAAGAATAATACAATATCAATTATAAAAATAAAATAATTAATAATGAATCCTTCAACCCACAAGTCGGGTTTTTATAGCTAAAGAATTCCTATAACTATGGAAATAAACTCCTAATAAGTAACAGATTAATATGGCAAGAAAGTCATAATAGGTAATAACTCAATTACATAATATCATAAAAGATTTGTTTCCTACTAAAACATTATTACCTTAAAATAATGAACCTACCTAAAAACAAGAATAATTAAAATTATTAATATTCAAGCCAATCCGACCTTCTAACAGTCATAACGTCATTTCCAAAGAAGTTATGATCTCCCGTAGTCATGACACCATGACCGAAACCGAAGACCTTTCCCAAAGTCGTTCGAACTCAGCTCTTTGGGAATTATCTCAACACTTTAGGAATTTTGGTCGTTTCCTTGAACCAGTTCTCCTTCGTCGTTTCCTATCTAACTCTTCTTCAAAATCCAAAGCTAGTTGTCCTACATCAGTGTCTTTCCCACTTGCGAAGAACTCAACCTTCAGTTACAATTTGGATAAAGCGGAACATCTTCACAAAACTCGTAAAGATCAGATACATTGAAAGTACGAGAGATGTTCAATTCGGCAGGTATGCCAATCATGTAGGCATTATAATTAATCTTCTTGATCACCTTATACGGACCATACTTTCGTAGATTCAACTTGTTATAAGATCCGACTGGAAACCTTTATTTACGTAAAAACTCCATAACTTGATCACCATCATCAAACAACTTCGGATATCTCTTGACATCTGTTACGGCTTTATACTTCGCATTCTTCTCCTCCAACCTAGCTTTCACTTCGGCTGAACATCCAAAACTGCTGCTCAAACCAAGTTTTCAAGAAAAAGACATCGGGTCCAACAACCTTAGGAAGATGTGTTAGGTCTAACGCATGTTTAGGAGGATGTCGATGCACAAAAGCAAAAGCAGATTTACCAGTAGCAGTATGAACTACATTATTATATGAAAACTCAACTTGTTCCAGTGCCACATCCCATTGCTTTGGCTTATCTCCACAAGTACTACAAATCAAATTTCCTAGCGTTCAGTCCAGATTCCCAGTCTGTCCATCAGTCTATGGATGTGCAGTGCTACTGAACTTCAAGGTAGTATCCATCTGCCGCTATAATGTGATCCAAAAATGGCTAAGGAACTTTGAGTCCCTATTAGAAGTGATAGACTGAGGAACCCCATGTAAATGAACCATTTCTCGAAAAAATAACTAAGCCACATGGGATGCGTCAGATGTCTCCTAACAAGGAATGAAATGTCCCATCTTAGAGAATCGGTCCATCATAACAAATACAGAGTCCAACCTCAGCCGAGTCCGTGGAAGAACCAAAAGAAAATCCATCGATAGATCCTCCCAAATAGCACTCGGTACTGGCAGAGGCATGTAAAGACATGTAATCTGAGATTGACCCTTAGAAGTCTGACAAACATAGCACTTGCGAACCAAATTACCTATGTCCCATTTCAACTGAGGCCAATAATCCTATTCAGCTACTCCACTGATGGCCTTGCCACGTCTCAAGTGACCACTTAACCATCCTCCATGTAATTCTCAAATCAATTTCTCTCGCAAAAAACCCAGAGGAATTGTAATATCCCGAGTGTTTATAATAACGATCCTTAGAAAAGAAAATGAATGGGTTAAAGAATATATAATACTCAAAATATAATTGAGTTCAAGTGAAAGTTATGAAATAAAACCTAGAATTTGTTGAAGTAATGAATGTAGTAGGAAATATAAAACCTATATTAAGATAATGTGTTGAAGATATTCAACGATAAATTTTGAAAATAGATTTGGTGAGAACTAAGTAAGGGAGGTTTCTTTGATTCCGAGGACGGAATCCTTATAAGGATGGAAGGATGTGACAACCCGAATTTTCATAAGTTATTAAAATAAGAATTTAATAATTAAAATTCTTATTATGAGGTGTATATATTTTGAATTATGTGATTTGGTGTGAAGAGAATTATATATTCATATGTTGGAGAATGTGAGATTTAATAGTTAATTAAATTATTAAAAAATTAAATAATATTAGTTAATTTAATTAAGTTGAAATTATGTTATGAGATAATGTAATTTTAATTGTTATGCCTTGTGGGGAATGTAAATTGTTTTGAGTTAAGTTTCATAAATAGTGTGAATAATTCACTTAATTAAAATAGTGAATTAATACAAGTATAATTGATTTAATAAAGTGAGAAGGTAATATATTGCATTAAAATGTAAATGTTAGTATAATGCGAGTAAAATATTTATTAAGTACATTAAATATTTTAGTTGGAAACTTTTGGAATAAAATGAATATTTATGGTATTAAATAAATATTTGATGAAAATTGTTGTGGGATAGTTTATTTAAATGTGATTAAATAGATGAGATTTATACGTATTTTATTACGCGAGTATAATGGTGATATTCTAATTTAATTAAATAATTAAATTAGAGGAGTGAGAATTTGTTAAATAATGTTATGATTATAATGGTTGATTAGAAATTATAATTTTCTTTGATAAGGTTAATTTTATTTCTTAAGGAATTAAAGGTACATAATCTAGTTTATATTTCTAGTTTATGTGTTCTGGAGTTTCTTTTAAAATGTGGGTTTTGGTTAATGAATTTGTGGATTATGATGTTATATATGTTATTAGATATTTATAATTTGATAATGGTCATCTAGAAACAATTTTTCAGAAATCAAATTCATCTATTTATACTAAAGAAGAGAAAATTGGGTTTTAATTGTAATGTGTGTTTTGGTGTACTTTGGAACTAAAGTTGATGATGAATTCATGGTGGAAACTTTAAATTGATGGATGATTGTTATTCTCCTCTATATAACGAAAACAACATAACTTGAAGGATTGAATTGGTTAAGAAACGAATTCGTGGTGAATGATTTTGCTTAACATGTTGAAAATATGAAAATTTAGTATAAATAAATTAGAATTAGTATAAACCAAGTCCCACATCAACTAAATTGAGAACTTTACCCATTTGCTAAACTTATAAATAGAAGGGCTTGACCCTTTGTTTCATTCACCAACAATAAGGCCTCCAATTTTGAGAAAGACTTTGTTGTGGGAGGACTTTTTATAAAGACCTTGTGACGACCCAAGAATTTAGAAAATTATTTAAATCTTAAATTATTGAATAAAGGTTAAATAATAAACCTAGACATAAAATAAGTGTATGGATTTGACATTTCCGAAAAGAAATTTTTGGATTTACAAATCTTTTGGTGAATTATTCAGGATTAAGGATATACGTGAATATGTTCTGTGTATAAGGTTGTATATGTGTATAGTATGTGCTTAAGGGTCAAGGGTTGACCAGATAAACTATATCAGTGGCAAACCCTAATATTATATTAAGAACGTCAACGTTCAGTTAGAAAACCCTAATGTCTGATAAGAAACCCTAGAAACCGGTTTTGGAAACCCTAATTTCAGTTCTGGGAATTTGAAACCCTAATTCGGATATTAAAATCCTAATTTGGGAATTTAAATGATATGTATAAGGTTTATGTATTTTAATTACAAACCTAATTAGGGATAAACCTAATGATTAATTAGATTATCTAATAATTTGAAACCCTAATGGACCTAATTGCTAAATTAGAAATTTTAATTAGGAATTATTAAACCTAATTATCAAGATTGATTTTTATTGGGAAATTAGAATATAATTAGAAAATCCTAATTATAATTTAGAGATATTAATTTTCTATTTAGAAAACCTAAATTGAAAATATTAAAAAATTGATTTTTGGAAACCTTAGGTTTTAACCCTAAGGGTCAAACCCTAAGGGTTTGCACAAGTTACTAAAATACCCTTGCAAATGTATGAAAAATGTCTAAAATGCCCTTGGTGCATTATTAATGGTAGCTTTCAATTATTGTCCTATTTGTAGACTAGCTAGGATACACCATGTGCCTTACAAAAAAAAAAATCAGAAGATCAGCCCTCATATTAGCCACTTCATGTGCATCGTTCAATTTTATAAAATAATTGAAGAGAGAGAAAGGGCTACTTTATTTTTTTCATTTTGTCTAAGACCTTCCTCTCTCTAGAATTCGAGATTTGAGGGTGAATATACGTGTTAAGTTAGGACTAGATCAGCCTTTAACTTTCCAATATCAGATCAAAGATCAGAAGTTCAAGGATCAAAGCTTAAAGGTATAAAAAAAACCCTAATCTTGAAAATCTTTGATTTAATGTTAAATGTTGTTAATGATTGGTTAATATGTGTTTTAGAGTGTCTTTGAGTGATCTGGGTTGATAGATCATAGATCTATAACATCTAGATGCAAGATTTTGAAGATTTTAAAAATCTGAAAAACCTGAGAAATATTGCTAGACAACCATAAGTTAGAGGCCCTAGATCTTTACTTGTTAATGTGTTGGTGTATTTTATGTTATGTATCTGTTCTTTGTTGTTAGGGCTTTAATCTGAGACTTTAATCAAGCTTAGATCGTGAGTATGTTACAAGATATGATCGATCAAAAGGCGTTGACTAAGCAGAAACTACTTTACGGGCAAACCCGTAAATTCCTGAATTTGTGACAAGATATTTGAGGCCTCTGATCTTACTGATCTTTGATGGATAGGCTATGTTATTGTAATAGACCTTGTGAATGAAATATTGACTATCGATTCATGCTTTTAAAATACATAGACCCGTAACAGAATAAAAGTTGTGGGTGGTCAAACTAGGGTTGACCACCAGCCTTTAGAATTTCTAGAAAAAACCCAAGTTCATGAAGAATACGTTTTCTGACATAGGTTGACCATCCTTGATCTCTTCCCTGTGATGTTTTTAAGTTGCTTTAAGGTTGTATAATTATACTCTGACATCTCTACTACAAGGCTGAACTCTTAAATCATATCAACTCGACTGTTTTTCAATTTCTGGAAAACCCAGAAATTGAATAACAAGTCTGACATCAACTTGGATAGCTTAGATCTTGTTGTGATGTTATGTATTAGTCATGAAACTTTATTCTAGTTTTAGTGCTACACTTGTACTACATGATTGACATCATTACAAACCCAGAAAACATAAGGATCATAGATTAAATTCTGGTCAAACCACCCACCTTGCTCACTGACAAGAAATTTGGGTTTAGACTGATGAACACCAACAACACCTATAGCGATGGCTCTGTCGCTATAAGGCCCTTTTAGCGACAATTTATTTAGAAAATTAATTATTTAAATTAATAAATAGATATAAATGGTTGTTAATTATTAAAAATATATAATAAATTATGAAAAATTATTTTAAAGTCCAAAAATTAGTTTTTAATTATTTTGAGTATATTTCATAAATATTTAATATTTTTAGAATATAAATGGTATTTAATTTATTTAATTACAATATTAAATAAATTACTTAAAAATGATTTTTAATACTTGAAAAATCATGAAAAATTATATTATGGTATAAGAAAATATTTGAAGTTATTTTCAAAGTGAATTTTGATATTTTGTGATGAAATTCAATAATAAATTAATATTAATGGTAATTTGTTTATTTAATAAATACATTGAATATATTATTGGAAAATATAATAAATGATTTATAAATCATATAAAATGATTTAAGTGTTATAAAATATTTTAAGTTATAAAATATAACTTTCGATATTTTATCATGAAAATATTAATATTTTAATATTAATGATAGTTATTTAATAATGATTTTTATTATTTTAAAATCATTTAAAGGCAATATTAAGGTATTACAAATATTTTGATATATAATAAATATATTATAATATTATGACATGTATTTCATTAATATTTGGTATTAAATAAATATTAATGATAAATGAATATTTGGTATTTATATTATATAAATACGATATTAATGATTGAAAATTCATGATAAATGATAATAATTATTTAAAAATTATTATGAGACTTGGAAAATTATTTGATTAATAATATGATTATCTAAGATAATTGTTAAGTGTTAAGCCAGAGTTTAATTGAACTTAAACTCGAGAATTGTCTGACTAGACCGTCGGGATGTTAGAATTGTGCCGGGTTCAACTCAAACTACAATAGTTTGACTTGATACCGAGTCTTAGGTGTGTTATAGACTGATAGGATTATATGATAAATGTATTTAGGTTATTTTAAATACTGTGATGATATTATTCTAATGTGTAGATCGGTATTATTTATATTAGGTTTTCAAACAAAGCTAGATAATTTGCGTAACGGTAATCAAAAGTTCAGGCAAGTTTTACTTAACTCTACTTAGAGTTGTTTCATTCAGAAATGCTTATGGATAATCATTGCTGATTGCCATTGTAGAATTGTACTCTGTATATATTGCATGTATAAGTCAGGTATGAAAGGCTGATCACCTTCATTACCATTCGGTTCAGATATATTTGTTCATGTTCAATACTTGTTCAGTCAAAATTTTGTTCTTGCTAGTTCAGAATTATATTGTTGAATTATAGCCAGCTTATTATTCAGATTCTTTCAATCATGATATATCGTTAAATTATTGAACTTAAACTTGCTAGGCAATCTTATGCTCACCCTTGCTATATCATGATTTCACATTGCAGATTAAGAAGCTTACGTCAGATACATGAAATGATAAAGTCAAGTTTAGCTTGGGATTTTATGTGCAACTTAATTATAATAGTATAATATGATAATAATGTGGTATGTTGGATAGGATAATGAATTGTGTATTAAGTGAAGGTTACTCGACCTTGGGGAAAATATTGTGCAAAGTTTAATGTATAAACAATTTATGTTTATATCTTCCGCAGATAGTAATAGTGATAGAATGATTGTACCGGATCCGCGGTGATTTGGGACCTGGATTCGGGGCTTTCACAATTGCTATCAAAGTTGTTGATTATAAACCTAGGGTAGTGATACCTTAGTCTAATAACCGTAGTGATTAGGATAAGTACTAACTCAACTAGAGTTAGTGTGTCGGTAAGATTCAAAAATAAATCTTGGTGAGTTATAAGATACAGAATTTCCTAACTCTGATAATAAAAGTGAACAGTAGTGATGAGTAGATCGAGTCTAAAAGACTAAAGGTACAGGGATAGGAGATCGTAAAATAAAATGATCATAGAATAAAAATGAATCATAATAAATATGATGAGATCACCCCGTGATCTGATATGGATCAAGCAAATGATTGACAAGTTTACAGTAAGAATGTTATGTGACAGTTGTACTATGAATTGGTACAGAATCAGGAAAGGATTATGAATACGAGTTGAATAAAATTTGTATTGAGAAGGGAGTTAAGATTAGGTGGGGATTTCAATTGAGGACTCATGCCAGTAGTTGAGTTGTATAATTCCTTGTTATGGGCGAGGAATTGTACTTGGTGTAAAAACCACTCAGTTTCTGGCACTGATAATCATTGAAATGTATGTGTCGCACTATTTGCTATACGTGTTGAGAAGGTGATTCTTTTCTCATGTGTATAACAGATAGATAGGTTATAGGTAGAGAATATAAGGTTAGGTACGAGTTCTTAAAACTCATACTTATGGTACGTTCGTGACTCATAATTATATGAAATATTTATGAACTCCTCAGCGAATGGGCGTCAAAGGTCTGTCTAGGACAAGTTCTTAAACTCATATGATTGTGGCAAGTTCCTGAACTCATAAGTGTGGTAAGTTTGATGAACTGGGTATAGTTTTGTGTGAATGGAGAATTGAGGATTATAGGAATAGATAGATATTAAGAAAATGATTATTAGTGGAGACATAAGTTTTTCAAAACTCCTACCTATGCTAGACTTTGAAATTTTGACATCAAGTTAAATACGCACTATGTGTTTTTGAAAAAAAAAATTGTAGACTCGTAATCATTTTTGGAACGGTTTAAAGTATAGTATATGCTAATTATTTCGGCTAGAAAATAATGATTTGAAATATCAAAATTTATTTTACTTATCACTTATGTACCATGTAACCTGGTGCAGAGATGATAAAAAGTTGATGGAGTTGTAAATGCAGGAATACTTAGTGTTAAATTTAATCTAAAATCGTTATTCCACTATTGTATGATGTGTTATGACAAAGCCATACAATGAAGACATCTTCAAACGGGTTGTTAATACAGTACGACATAATGACGTCATTTTTAAACTAAATTTTAAAACTTTTAATTTGCTACCGGGGTTTTACTATACCTAAATATTTTGATTGAATTGAATTATTGATATGAGTCTAAGCTATTAGATTCGGCTAGATCAACGTTTATGAATCTCTAAGCGTTCTTTGAAAAAATTTCCCGAACCAAATTGTTTGTTGCGGAATCCGAAAAGACTGAGGTGCAATTTTACGCCCAAGGCGGATATGAGAAACATATCAGACCAGCAGTACTTTATAAGTACAGGGCATACCGGGATAATTGCCCACTATGTCCGTAAGTTAAGACGGTTTGCGGATGAATTTCCATAAAATCTTTGCGAAAATGATAGAGAATAGTCTATAAAACCCTCAACAATACTTGAAAATTTTTACTCTGATGAGGAATGTATTGGGTAGCACGCGATGCTGTGTATGAATGGTGTATGGTGTAAGGTTAATTTCGGGGATGAAATTTTTAGAAGAAGGGGTGAATGTGACGACCCAAGAATTTAGAAAATTATTTAAATATTAAATTATTGAATAAAGGTTAAATAATAAACCTAGACAGAAAATAAGTGTATGGATTTGACATTTCCAAAAAGAAAATTTTGGATTTACAAATCTTTTGGTGAATTATTCAAGATTAAGGATATACGTGAATATGTTCTGTGTATATAGTTGTATATGTGTAGGTTAAGGGTCAAGGGTTGACCAGATAAACTATATCAGTGGCAAACCCTAATATTATATTAAGAACGTCAACGTTCAGTTAGAAAACCCTAGTGTTTGATAAGAAACCCTAGAAACCAGTTCTAGAAACCCTAATTTCAGTTCCGGGAATTTAAAACCCTAATTCAGATATTAAAATCCTAATTTGGGAATTTAAATGTTATGTATAAGGTTTATGTATTTTAATTACAAACCTAATTAGTGATAACCCTAGTGATTAATTAGATTATCTAATAATTTGAAACCCTAATAGACCTAATTGCTAAATTAGCAATTTTAATTAGGAATTATTAAACCTAATTATCAAGATTGATTTTTATTGGGAAATTAGAATATAATTAGAAAATCCTAATTATAATTTAGAGATATTAATTTTCTATTTAGAAAACCTAAATTGAAAATATTGGAAAATTGATTTTTGGGAACCTTAGGTTTTAACCATAAGAGTCAAACCCTAAGGGTTTGTACAAGTTACTAAAATACCCTTTAAAATGTATACAAAATATCTAAAATGCCCTTAGTGCATTATTGATGGTAGCTTTCAATTATTGTCCTATTTGTAGACTAGCTAGGATACACCATGTGCCTTACAAAAAAAATCAGAAGATCAGCCCTCATATCAGCCACTTCATGTGCATCCAATTTTATAAAATAACTGAAGAGAAAGAAAGGGCTACTTTATTTTTTTCATTTTGTCCAAGACATTCCCTCTCTCATTATCAAGCTTTAGAAGGAGGTTGAATAGATATTTAAAAAATGTTTTTAGAAATTCCAAGAATTTCGACAAGATATTTGAGGCCTGATGATGATGGATAATGTTGTTCTAATAACTTGTTAGTTCTTTAGCACAATAGTTATCTTAATAGATATTTAAAAAATCTTTTCGTTTTAAACTTGTTAGTTTATGATGATTAAAACTTAGCGGAATTAATGTTTATTTTAATCTCTTTTACGAAGTAGTGGAGTTATGAGAGTGAGGCAGTTATAGCAGTTATGGAAGATATAATAGTTATAGTAAGAAAGTAAAAGACACAGTCGTTTTAAGTAGTTCAGAGCACTTAAAGCTCCTAGTCCACTCTTCTACTCCTCGAGTAGGAAATCCACTAAGGATGTCTTTTACAACTTCTGAATCACACAGATTCCTTTTAGACCAGTAGTCTAGGAACTTCTTAGTTCACTCTTGAACACTTCAAGTTCAGCAGACTTGGCTCTCTTACAGTTCACTTAGAACTCTTTAAGTCCAGCAGACTTGGAACTTTTTCTTCAGTTGATTGGTAGATGTTGAGTTCTTGATGGTTGCTACTCAGTTGCTGTTTAAGCACTTATTTGAAAAAATTGAGTAGCTGAGCAAGCTTTCCTTTTTCTTAGATCGTAGAGTTGAGCTTTGAGAGTTCTTGTACGTTTTTGTTCAATGCTTGCTTACATGTCTCATCTACTTGATTTTCATATATGTGATCTTGAAAACTATCCTTTGGATCCATCCGTTGAAGCATTAAATGCGTTTGACCTTTCTGTTCTTTGATGGAGACTTTTACGCACATCTTGAATTGCATTACGCCGGCCTTGACACGATGATTACTTTCTCACCTAACACCTGAAAAGGTGTTTTCCCCCTTACCAATGGTACTTTCCTTAGCTTCTTCAATACGCTTCTTTGTTGCATACTAAGGATATTTCTTATGACTTTGGGACTGGTGAGTACTACAACATTTAGAATCCATTCCTCATATGTTGGAGTTTGTCTCCACATAAATCGTGAGGCTTGATGCTTCTGACACAAGACAGATGATACTCTACGATTCAGATCGTGGTACTCTATGATTCAGATCGTGGTACTCTACGATTCAGATCGTGGTGACTTGTCGCCTTGGTGCTTGATGCGATCTTTATCACCGAGAGCACTACGATTTCTCTTAACTATTTGCACACTCTCGATCTTCGCTTGCTTGAGTTGTAAACTCTACGTTTCTGAGAGTACATTATGATCTCTGAGTTTACTCGGTAAACATTGGGACCACTCTACGGTTTCTGAAGAGGCCCTTTAAGGCATGCATACTACGATCCTTGAAGCTCTACGTTTCTGCCTTGACTTCTGTAATGTTGATCAGATTGATGCACTACGAATTTTTCGAAGCCTATCTATTACATCTCAAGATCAACTTAACAACTTTGATCTTTCTATCTATATATTCATTTCCAGAATGATACACATTAAGAGCTTAGATCAACCTAACAAATTTGATCTATCACTAAGTCCTTGTACATATATTCCTTGAAGGACTTTACAAATAATCATGAGTATTTATATTTAAACATCAAATTAACATATGCATTCTCCCAACAATCTCCCCCTATTTGATGTTGACATAACCAAGGAGATTTTGTTTTCATGATTATTAGTATCTAGATGCAATTTCAGGAAATTTAAACATGACTTAGTATTTCAGTGAGCAGCTGAAATTTCTAGAGAATAAGCATGAATTTATTGATGATTGAAGAGTATTACAATTTAGCTTTACATCAATAAGAATTTAAACTTTCACTTATCTCTATTTCTTTGGTCTTTTTGCTTGAAGGATTGGCATACTCCTAGCCCTTTTTTTTCTGCTTGCTTCATCCCTTACGGCTATCTCTTCCGACTCACTTGGGCTTATCCTTGGGTTGTGATCATGCCTATTCATGAATCACTGGGATCTCAATTGGCATTCTTAGGCTGTGGTGGTCACATTTTGTGGTGGTAGTTGGCCCTTGACTCCTTATTGGTGAGCCATCAAGACTTCTCTTGATCGGATCGTTGAGTCGATTGCTTGATCGTGGAGTCTGTTGGTGGAATTTCTCTTGGGGAAGGCTTCTTGGCGGCTTGAGTGTGAAATTGTCCTCTGCCTCTTCCACTGGCTTCCTTGAACTCCCCTTACGGCCTCCTTGAACTCCTTTCCTTTTATTCTCCCCCTTTATGTCAGCATCAAGGATTCGAATGTCTTCAGATAGTTGAGTCACTCCTTGGACAAGCTCGTTGAGTTGGCTTTGCGTTTGAGCAATGTCCTCTCGATTTTTCTTGACGGAGCTTGAGATCGAGCTTCTTTTTCGGAGGAGGCGGCTAGAAACAGTGTCGATTTTTTGTTCTTGGTTTACATAGGCTTTTACGAAATTCATTGTTGAAGCTTTCAGGTTGATGATGTTCTCCATCATAAGGTTATTTTGGGCTTCTTGAGATTTCTGCATTTCAAGAACAACCTCTCTTTGTTTGGTGGCTATCCGGAAGTGAATCTCATCTCTGTCCTTCATGCTTTGAAGTATTTCCTTGATAATTTCCCTCAGCTTCTTTGTAAGCTCGGCGTTCAGAGTGCCGGGGAGATTATTTGCGGTGATGATCATTTGATTCAATAGGAGATGAATGTGGTGCGAGTGAGTTTTAGGCTTTCATTGATGTTCTTGACCATGTTCTTGGACACTTCATTCAAGTCATCTTTCGTGGGCAGATTTGTGAGTGGATCATTGGGTTGAGGATTGTTTAATGGAGGGGATGTTTTCTGGGATTGATCTTGCAGGGAGTAGAGGGCAAGATCGAGGCTAAAATATTCATTGGAGGAGGAGGATGGAATATCGATGGAGGGGCTGTGTTTGGGTGTGCGGAATATGTGGCTCTACGATTTCTCCTTGGGACTCTCTGATGGGGCTAGAGTCAGTGATCGTAGAGATGATGATGGGAGTTGGGATTAATATGAAGTTTGGAGTATATGGTTCATCGATTCTGAAATTTTGGGATTACATAATTGAGAGTTGAGTTGATGGATTGAACTACTTCCAACCAACTTGGAAATTCATAAAATTGACTTGAAAAGATAGTGGATAATGGTTTACTCTGAAAAGGATTGGGATAGATAATACCTCATACCTTATACCACTCTTGAGGAGGGTTCATTTGTGATGAGTTTCTTGAAAATTTGAAGGTGCACAGGAAACCATGAGCTAACCTTGATGATGGTGGGTATTCTTTGAAGCTCAAAACATGTGGTTCCAAGAATTTAGGATTTGGGCTTGATGATATGGCATCATGGGTAGGTAAGAAGAATGATTGATTGTAGAGATAACTTTTATACCCATCTTTGCCCACACCGGTGATCTGAGGTCATCATCATCTTCTTCTCCTTTTTCTTTATTATCTTCTTTTGGGGATTCCTGTATCTCAATTACTTCATTTTGCTCTTGCTCTGGTTCTTCCTCATTTTATGTGGGAGTAGCTTCTTCTGTTAAGGGAATATCATGAGACTCCCCCTCAACTTGATCATCTTCTTGTAAGCTCAAAAGCTACCCCTCAGCTGGAGCATTTTCAAGAGCTTCAGGCATCTCCCCCTCAGTTGGTGTATTCTCTATCATAAGAACTTGGGATCTCCCCCTCTCAGCTGGAGCATCGTCCTCTTGGCTTGCTTTAGACAGTTCTTTTTTGGCAGCCATACTCTTGTCTTCCTCCTTGAGCACTTTTTCATTTTCAAGGATATATTTCTTGACCCGACTTTCTTCTTGATTTTCTAGGTTGAGCCACGACCTCGGGACTTTCTTGAACTTTAGTTTTGTCTGTTGATCACCCGGATAAAATGCTTGTGTGGCTACTTTCTTTGCTCGAGGTGTTTGGTGCGGTCTCTACGATCGGTAGAGACTCTCTGATTGAAGAGATGGATGGCCTTTTGGATTTGTGGGTGACCTTATTCTTCTTCATTAATTTGAGATATGGTGGCTCTATCTTCTTACGCTTTGACTTTCTTGTGTTGCTTCTTTCTCGGGATCCTTAGAGTCTCGATGTGAGGAGGACTCTCTTTGGTTTATCGATTGTGGATCCACAGGGGTTCTTCTTCCATTCTAGCCTTAAGCTTCCTCTTGCCCTTGCTTTTTACGATAAGGACGAGAGGGTTCTCCTTTGTTTGTTTCTTCTTCTTCTTGATCTCCTTGACAATGACAGACATATTTCTGGAAGGCTGAATCCTTCAGATCACCAGTTCTTCCCTTTGGACTCGGTCATCATGCGTCACATACTCGGTTGGGTTCCTTTTCCAATTCTCAAGCGATTCTTTGGGTCATTAAATGCATTTGGGTTGATAGCTTCTCCTTCATCGTCCCCAATTTTGTCACCCAGAAGCGGTTGTAGAATGATACTTATGAATCGTCCGTAAAGCATCTTTTGAGGGCTTTTTGACTTTTTTGAGTTGGTAATCCACTTTCCAATCCATTCAAGCAATAGGGCTCCATAGTTAAGTTGTATTCCATAACACATGGCGATCGTGAGCTTGAGTTGTACTTCATTCGTAGAGTCGTGACACGAGCTCTTGCAACATATACATTTTCCAACAATATCGACTAGAAATTCATACCTCTGTGGAAACTCCTTCTTCTTGTATCCTTTCACGGAGGGGGAGTTTCTTGTGATGCATTCTTTAAGTCCCTCTTGGAAGCCCATGCTATCTATGAATGGACATCCTTGATTTGAGACCTAGGGGCGAGGTTGATGTCTTGACCTTGATCGATTTCCACTTCCTTTACTTTCGTAGTGATGGTGTCGTTTTCAAACACACCATTCTGTAGAATTCTTTCACTAGTTTGGGGTAGATCAGTGTATATGTACCCAAAGCTTCTTGAGACCCGCCTTCTTTAGTAACACGATGAGAGAGTCTTGTGAAATTTGGGTTCAATTTGTTTTGAACTTCGTCAAAATAGAGTCTATAGTCGGAGATAACTTTGGAAGCCGCCATTAATTTTTTCTTGCGAAATGTGATTGGTGAGCTTTCTTGATCTAGGGTTTTTGTTTTGAGAAAGGATGAGGAGATAATCTTTTGAACTTACGATTTCAAAAGGTGCTTTCAAATAGTACATGTAACTTCCCTCTCTCCATTTTTTGCTTAGTGGGGACGGTGTCGACTTTTGCTTGGCTCTCTGAATTTGGTGATAAGGATTGTCTTGATTTGCCCCTTGGCTCTGCGAGAGGTGATGTGTCCTTAGGGAGGACTACGATCGTTGAGGTAGTTTTGTGATCGTTGAGTGCGCTTTGCATTTGTCGAGTCGAACTACGATCGTTGAGTGTCATCTAGTGATAAATCGGTATACGAGCTACGATCGTTGAGTCTATCGATAAATAAATGATACGAGATCACGATGGTGATCGGCATTCGTCGACATTGATCGATCTATGATCGTCGAGTCCGTCCTGGATCCTTGTGATGAGTTTTTGACATAGCATTCTTTTAAGGTAGCTCGGGAAAGGCCTGACCTCTTGGAGTGAGTCGAGGTTAGGTTTGTTCTGAGATGCTTATCGAGAGAGATTGCTTTGTTTTGAGACTTATCATCACGGGATGCTCCTCTTGATGGTTGGGGTTACTGCTTTATCGTTGAGTGCGCACTCACGATGGTTGAGTCTATCTACGATCGTTTTCTTTCATGTCACTTCATTTCTACGATCGTGGACTTCCCTTGATCGTATCTACGATTTTGAGCTTAGCCTTTTTGTATCTCATTATGGTTAGCACAAACTAGAGCATATATTTTATGGTTGTAAATTTAGCATACCTAGCTCACTTATTAACTTATTAAATCTGGATTCATCTAGAGGTTTTGTAAAAACATCGACAAGTTGATTTTCGGTAGGGATATATTGTAAAGATATAGTTCCATTTTGCACATGATCCCTAATGAAGTGATACCTTATTTCTATATGCTTAGTCTAGAATGCATAATGAGGATTATGAGTTATTGCTATGGCACTTGTGTTATCACGGTGAATGGGAATGGATTTGAAATCAAACCCATAATCGACTATTTGATTTTTTCATCCATAGGATATGTCTTGGTGATTTTGCCGACAACAATGTATTAAACCTGCGGTTGAAGTAGATCTTGATTTTTTGCTTCTTGCTAAACCAGAGGACACAAAGTCATTTCCTAGTAATTGAAAGGTGCCTTTGGTACTCTTTTCTATCTATTTTTGACTGCAAAATCGGCATCAATATGTATCTGTTAGTTCAAATGAGGATTCCTTGGGGTACCAAAGCCCCCCAAGTAAAGGTGTACCCTTGAGATACTGAAAATCCTCTTTCTGACGAGATAAATGTGATTCTTTAGGGTTAGCTTTGAAATCTAGCACATATGCATATTTGCAAACATTATATGCAGTCTCTTTGGCGATTAGATATAAAGAGAAGCTATCATACCTCTGTATTGAGTTATATCAATACTTTTACCTTTTCATCTTTGTCGAGTTTGGTTGCGAGGAGCAATTGGGGTTTTTTTCATGGGAGAAGGTGATTCCATGCCATACTTCTTAAGTAAATCTTTGATGTACTTGGCTTGGTTTATGAAGATTCCTTCATCAGTCTGCTTTACTTGTAGTCCGAGGAAGAAATTCAGCTCACCCATCATGCTCATTTCAAACTTGCTCTGCATTAACTTGGAGAATCTCTTGCATAACTTTTCATCAAGTAGAACAAAAATAATATCATCAACATATATTTGAACAATAAGACTTTGTCTTTATGCTTTCTAAGAAATAATGTGGTATCTACTCTACCTCTAGTGAACCCATTTTTCAATCGGGAAGTTAGTTAGTGTTTCATACCATGCTCACAGGTGCTTGTTTAAGACCATATAAGGCTTTGTCTAATCTATAAACATAATTGGAAAGAATGGGATTGATGAAACTTGGAGGTTGCTCTACATAGACTTCTTCTTGAAGTTCTCCATTCGAGGAATGCACTTTTGACATCCATTTGGAAGACTTGAGGAACTTGAACTTCATGTGAGCAAAAGGAAAGAAAGATTACGATGGCTTCTAGTGCGGCAGCGGTGCAAATGTCTCATCGTAGTCGATGCCTTCTTCACGAGAATAACCCTTGGCCACCAGATCTTGCCTTATTTTGGTTATAACTCCATCTTCATCCATTTTTTTTACGAAGACCCACTTGGTTCCAATAGCGGGATGACTCTTTGGTCTTGGTACCAATCTCCATACTTTGCTTCGTTCAAATTGGTTGAGTTCTTCTGCATGGCTTCTATCATTTGGAGTCTTCCATAGCATCCTCTATCTTCTTTGGTTCCATTTGTGACGGGAAGCTTAGATAAAAGCATTCATTACGGGTGGCGGCTCTTGTTTTGACTCTGCTTTTCGGATCTCAATGATTAGATCTTGAGTGTGATCTACTGGCCCATCTATTTCGGTTGGGACATACGTCACTGATGCCTTCTTGTCTTAAGTCTTCAAGATCTATTTCTTCTTCTTGGTGTGGAGGTTCGATTTGTCTTGCATAGACCTCTCTACGATCTCATTTTCTTTTCAGCGATTTCACTTTTTTGGCACTACGATCGTGGTGTTGAGCTCGACGACTTCATTCGTAGTGTTTGCATTATCGGTCGTAGTGTCTTGAAGCCTTATTTTTTGTCTAAGTACATTTCATCAAAGATGATGTGAATCGAGACTTCAACATTCGAGTGTCTTCTTGTTGAACACTCTGTAGGCCTTCTTATGCATGGCATATCAAGAAAGATTCCTTAAATCGACTTGGGTTGAAATTTTGTAAGTCTTGCTTTCCATTGTTGAGAATGTAGCATGCTGTAGAATACATGAAAGTAGCTGACACTTGGCTTTCTTCCTTTCCACAGTTCGTAGGGTGTCTTCTTGATCGTAGAGTGTATCAGTGATCTATTCTGCGTGTAGCATGCAGTGTTGATGACTTACGCCGAAGTATTCGGAGGTAGATGAGTGCTTTGCTAGTAGAGTTCTTCGACCTCTATCAAAGTTACATTCTTTCTTTCGGCTACTCCATTTTGTTGAGGAGTTCGTGGGGTGAGAAGTTATGGTGATGCCATTATGTCATGTGAAGCTGGTCCATTTATGAGAAGTCGAATTCTCTTCCATGATCACTCCTTATGGCCTTGATTTTCTCTCCTTTCTCGTTCATCACCAGTCTGAACATCTTGATTAATTGGGAGCTCGTTTCATCTTTTGAAGTTAGGAAGAATACCCATGTGAATCTGGTGTAGTCGTCGACTATAACTAGAGAGTATTTTTCTCTCAAGACTAGTTGTTGGAATTGGCCCAAATAGATCCGTGTGGAGCAAGCTGCGAGGGGCTTGTCGATAGAGTTGGCGGTTTTGCTCTTGAATGAGCTTGGTTTTTTTTCAAGTGCAGGCATTGCATGGCCTTTCTTTTCTGAAGTTGAACTTAGGTAGGCAACAACGAGATCTTTTGATGCCGGTTTGGACATGCTTTTGAAGTTTAAGTGGGACAAATAAATACATGCCATAGCCTTGACTCATTTCTTGAGATGCTTTTGCGAAAAAACATATTGTCTCGTCTGAGCTTAGTTGACCAAAGATTCTTTGTGTAGACATTTCCTTCTCTTGTCGGTTAGCTTTTCTGGCGAGATGTCTTGGATCTACGACTTGACCTTTGGTTGTTGAGGAATGTTACTTGGTGACCCCTTGTCGTGAGTTGGTGATGCTTAGAAGGTTGTGTTGGAGACCTTCCATATATGCTACTTTCTTTGAAAGATCTTTGCACCATTGCCCGGTGAGCCGTATCCTCTTGTCTTACCCGAGCCGTTGTCTCCAAAGATGGTGAGGGACCCTCCTTTTCTATGTAGTTAGATAGAAGGGCTTTGTTCCTGTCGTGTGTCTTGAGCATCCTTATCCGGATACCGGGTTGTGATCGTGGAGCTCTTTTTCCTGTCATAAAGTTTAACCTTCATTTTGGTACCCATATTTGCATGGGTCCTATTTTATTAGTGCCCTTGGGGACCCAAATACATTTGATCTTGGGTCTCACATGCATGGAATTATAATAGCACTTGGCAGCCTTGTGACCAAATTTATTGCATATAAAACATCTAGTATGATGCATGCCTGTGTGTGTATGATTATTCATCCTCCATTTGGACTTGTGTGATTCTTTAGTTGTCCTTCTGTTAAACTGATTCTCCTTCTTCCACGTGTCCTTGGGTTTCATAAATAGTGATGAGTGTGCCTTACCTCTACTGTACCTTCCCAGTTGATTCGTAGAGTTGGTCTTACTTGACTCTACGATTCTTCGAGGTTGGTGAGTAGAGGTTGGGTTACTCTTCTCTTTTGTGAAGCCGAGAGCCCGGCGATGAGACCCTTTACTCCTTTGAGTATGGATGGAAAGCAGTAGAAACAAGGTTGGCTGGTTCTTCCTTACGTGAGGATTTCACAAAGGTAATGCTTCTACTAAAACTTGAGGCATTACTAGTGCTAGTTTCCTTTGTCTTTTCCACATGGCTCGAGATGGATTCCCCAAAGCTTTCAGGCACATTACGTCGAATGTACTTCTCGACTAGAGAAAGGGAGTCCATGGATGATGAGGATTTGTTCCATGTAGAGATAGTCTTTTCTAGTTCCTCAATTTTAGAGGTTAGATTAGACTCTCGTTGTGTATTGAGTTTATTTGTCTATTTTAAGATTTCATTCTCAGCCTCAAGCTTGGAGAGAAGGTTAGTACTTAGAAGGGTTGTTTCAAGCTCTTCTTGAACTTTCTTTTTCTCCTCTTGAAGAAGTGAATGATCCTTAGACAAAACTCTGAACCACTTCATGTATTGATGTAGATCAGTGGTTATGCCATGCAGTGCAGTTCTTAAATCATTTATGTCTACATCAGGAGAGTTGAAGTCAAATACCTCATCGAGACTTACTTCATGTATGTTGGAGTTTTGTTTGTCCTTTGCATGTTTGGCCATTAGGCACAGATTAGCCATTTGTGGTTCTTCATCATCTCCAGAATCAGGATTGGAGTCATTGTCTGAATCACTCCACGATCCTCCAGCTACCAGGCCTTTGTCTCTCTTTTGAGGCCTTTTGTTGCCTTTGTATTCCTTCTTTGCATGTGATTTCTTCTTTAGTTCTTCTCTGAGAGGTTTGTTGCAGTTGGCAATGAAGTGGCCAGGCTTCTTGCAGTTGTAGCATAGATCATTCATTTGCTCACAGCTGCTTTGTAATTCTTGACCTTCTTTTGCTTTCTTGGTTTTTTGCCTTGTGCATGAACATTCTTAGACTTTTTACCAGCATAGCAAAGTCTTCATCATCGTCTTCATCATAATCAGAGTTCATCTCAGTGTTGACCTTAGATGCACCTTCAGTTGCCTTGAGAGCAACACCCTTATCCTTCTTTCTTCCTTACGATAGGTTTTTATTTCGTTGAGTCGACTCGGTTAAGTATGTCGGGGAGATTGCCATATAGCTGCTGAATTGTCATCTCATGAAGATTCTTTGACTCTCTTATAGCAGTGGTTTTGGCATCCCACCTATTTGGTAGAGCTCTCATGAACTTTATGATCAGATATTTGTTTGGATAGATCTTCCCATATGCTCGTAAAGAGTTGAGCAGAACGTTGAATCTCTCATAGGTGGCAGTTACATTTTCTCCTTGAACATGAGTAAACATTTCATCTTTGTTGTGTCGGGGAGTGATTGTTTGTTTTTTCTTACTTCTTCAGTTCCTTCGTACATGATGAGCAGTGCTTCCCAAACCTCCTTAGTTATTTTCTTTGTTGACAACGTTTTTGAACAAATCGTCTTCTAAAGTTGAAACAAGATGTTCTTGGCCTTTTTGTCAAGTTGGATGACTCTCTTCTCGTTTAATCATCCACTCCTCTTTGACTTTGATTTGTATTACATTTGGATGGATAATCATGGTTGGTGCAAGCTTTGTTGGAACATAGGGCCCATTTGAGCGGTCTCAAATAGATCTTCATCTATTGAGTCCATGTATGCTTGCATCATCGACTTTCGGTTTGCAAATTTATCCTTGTTGCACATTGGTGGCTTCTTTGCCTCCTCCGGTCCTTGATTAAGCTTGGTACGTGTGCCATTGGATCTACTAAAGCTTATAAGGTGTAAAATAGAACACCTTTGATACCAATTGTTAGTTCGGAAGGCTGATAGTTATCTAGAAGGGGGGGGTTGAATAGATATTTAAAAAATCTTTTCGTTTTAAACTTATTAGTTGATGATGATTAAAACTTAGCGGAATTAATGGTTGTTTTAATCTCCTTTACAAAGTAGTGGAGTTATGAGAGTGAGGCGAGTTATAGCGATTATGGCGGATATAGCGATTATAGTAAGAAAGTAAAAAGACACGATCGTTTTAAGTGGTTGAGCACTTAAAGCTCTAGTCACTCTTCTACTCCTCGGTAGGAAATCCACTAAGGATGTCTTTTTTACAACTTACGAATCACACTGATTCCTTCTAAACCGGTGATCTAGGAACTTCTTAGTTCACTCTTGAACTCTTCAAGTCCAATGAGACTTGGCTCTCTTAAAGTTCACTTAGAACTCTTGAAGTTTTGAGACTTGGAACTTTTCTTGATTGATTGGTAGATGTTGAGTTCTTGATGGTTGCTACTCGATTCTTTGTTTAAGCACTTGTTGAAAGAAGAGAGAGTAGGTGAGCAAGCTTTTCTTTTTCTCGGATCGTAGAGTTGAGCTTTGAGAGTTCTTATCGTTTTTTTTGTTCAATGCTTGCTTACATCTCTCATCTGCTTGATTTGCATATATGTGATCTTGAAAACTATCCAGTTGGATCCATCCGTTGAAGCATTAAATCGTTTGACCTTTCTGTTCTTTGATGGAGACTTTTACGCACATCTTGAATTGCATTACGCCCATTGACTGACGATGATTGCTTTCTCACCTAACACTGAAAAGGTGTTTTCCCCTACTACAATGGTACTTTCTTTAGCTTCTTGATCACGCTTCTTTGTTGCATACTAAGGATATTTCTTATGACTTTGGGATTTGGTGAGTACTACAGCGTTTAGAATCCATTCCTCATATGTTGGAGTTTGTCTCCACATAAATCGTGAGGCTTGATGCTTACGACACAAGAGCGGATGATACTACGATTCGGATCATGGTACTCTACGATTCGGATCGTGGTACTCTACGATTCGGATCGTGGTGACTTGTCGCCTTGGTGCTTGATGCGATCTTTATCGGTGAGAGCACTCGATTTCTCTTAACTATTTTCACACTACGATCTTCGCTTGCTTGAGTTGTAAACTCTACGTTTTCGAGAGCACATTACGATCTACGAGTTGGCTCGACAAGCGTTGGGACCACTCTACGATTTTCGAAGAGAGGCCCTTCAAAGCGAGGCACACTACGATCCTTGAAGCTCTACGTTTACGCCTTGACTTACGTAATGTTGATCAGATTGATACACTCACGAATTCTTGAAACCTATCTATTACATCTCAAGATCAGATCCTAACAACTTTGATCTTTTCTATCTATACATTCATTTCGAGAATGATACACATTAAGAGCTTAGATCGACCTAACAAATTTGATCTATCATTAAGTCCTTGTAAACATATATTCCTTGAAGGACTTTACAAATAATCATGAGCATTTATATTTAAACATCAAATTAACATATGCATTCTCCCACTCCTTGGACAAGCTCGTTGAGTTGGCTTTGCGTTTGAGCAATGTCCTCTCGATTTTTCTTGACCAGAGCTTCAGATCGAGCTTCTTTGTTCCGGAGGGCAGCTAGAACAGTGTTAGTTTGCTGTTCTTGGTTTACATAGGCTTTCTGAAATTCATTGACTGAAGCTTTCAGGTTGATGATGTTCTCCATCATAAGGTTATTTTGGGCTTCTTCTTGAGATTTCTGCATTTCAAGAACAACCTCTTTGTTTGGTGGCTATCCGGAAGTGAATCTCATCTCTGTCTTTCATGCTTTGAAGTATTTCCTTGATATTTTCCCTCATCTTCTTTGTAAGCTCAGCGTTCAGAGTGCCGGGGAGATTATTTACAGCAGTGATCATTTGATTCAGCCGGAGATGAATGTGGTCTGAGTGAGTTTCTAGGCTTTCATTGATGTTCTTGACCATGTTCTTGGACACTTCATTCAAGTCATCTTTCGTGGGCAGATTTATGAGTGGATCACTGGATTGAGGATTGTTTAATGGAGGGGATGTTTTTTGGGATTGATCTTGCAGGGAGTAGAGGGCAAGATCGAGGCTAAAATATTCATTGGAGGAGGAGGATGGAATATCTGATGGAGGGGCCTGTGTTTGGGTGTCTGGAATATGTGGCTCTACGATTTCTCCTTGGGACTCTACGATGGGGCTAGAGTCAGTGATCGTAGAGATGATGGGAGTTGGGATTAATATGAAGTTTGGAGTATATGGTTCATCAATTGCAGAATTTTGGGATTCCGTAACTGAGAGTTGAGTTGATGGATTCAGAACTACAACTAACTTAGAAATTCATAAAATTGACTTGAAAAAGATAGTGGATAATGGTTTACTCTGAAAAGGATTGGGATAGACAATACCTCATGTACCACTCTTGAGGAGGGTTCATTTGTGATGAGTTTCTTGGAAAATTTGAAGGTGCCTGGGAAACCATGAGCCAACACAGTGATGGCTGGGTATTCTTTGAAGCTCCAAAACATGTGGTTCCAAGAATTTAGGATTTGGGCTTGATGATATGGCATCATGGGTAGGTAAGAGAACATATGATTGTAGAGATAAATTTTATACCCATCTTTGCCCACACCAGTGATCTCAAGGTCATAATCATCTTCTTCTCCTTTTTCTTTACTATCTTCTTTTGGGGATTCCTGTATCTCAATTACTTCATTTTGCTCTTGCTCTGGTTCTTCCTCATTCTGTGTGGGAGTAGCTTCTTCTGTCAAGGGAATATCATGAGGCTCCTCCTCAACTTGACCATCTTCTTGTAAGCTCAAAAGCTCCCCCTCAGCTAGAGCATTTTCTAGAGCTCCAGGCATCTCCCCCTCAGCTGGTGTATTCTTTATCATAAGAACTTCTGGGATCTCCCCCTCAGCTGGAGCATCATCCTCTTGGCTTGCTTTAGACAGTTCCTTTTTGGCAGCCATACTCTTGTCTTCCTCCTTGAGCACTTTTTCATTTTCAAGGATATATTTCTTGACCAGCTTTCTTCTTGATTTTCTAGACTGAGCCACAGCCTCAGGACTTTCCTGAACTTTAGTTTTGTCCTGTTGATCACCCAGACTATCAGGTGTGGCAGTTTCTTTGCTCGAGGTGTTTGGTCTGGTCTCTACGATCAGTAGAGACTCTACGATTTAAGAAATGGATGGCCTTTTAGATTTGTGGTTGACCTTATTCTTCTTCAGCAGCTGAGATATGGTGGCTCTATCTTCTTCTGCTTCAGCCTACTGTTGCTTCTTTCTCAGGATCCTTAGAGTCTTAATGTCAGAGGACTCTACTGGTTTATCGGTTGTGGATCCCTGGGGTTCTTCTTCCATTATAGCCTTAAGGTTCCTCTTGCCCTTGCTTTTTCTGATAAGGACAGAGGGTTCTCCTTTGTTTGTTTCTTCTTCTTCTTCGATCTCCTTGACAACAGACATATTTCCTAGAAGGCTTGAATCCTTCAAATCACCAGTTCTTCCACTGGACTCGGTCATTATGCGTATATACTCAGCTGGGTTCCTTTTCCAATTCTCAAACATTTGATGGGTCATTCGTCTGTTTAGGTTGATAGCTTCTCCTTCATCGTCCCCAATTTTGTCACCCAGAGCAGACTGTAGAATGATACTTATGAATCTCCCGTAGTGCATCTTTTGAGGGCTTTTTAACCTTTTTGAGTTGATAATCCACTTTCCAATCCATTCAAGCAATAGGTCTCCATAGTTAAGTTGTATTCCATAACACATGGCAGTCATGAGCTTAAGTTGTACTTCATTCACAGACTCATGACCTGAGCTCTTGCAACATATACATTTTCCAACAATATCAGCTAGAAATTCATACCTCTGTGGAAACTCCTTCTTCTTGTATCCTTTCACAGAGGGGAGTTTCTGGTGATGCATTCTTTTAATTCCCTCTTGGAAGCCCATGCTATCTATGAACAGACATCCTTCAGATTTGAGACCTAGGGCGAGGTTGATGTCTTCGGCCTTCAGTCTGATTTCCACTTCCTTTACTCTCGTAGTGATGGTATCGTTTTCAAACACACCATTCCTGTAGAATTCTTTCACTAGTTTGGGGTAGATCAATGTGTCTGTACCCAAAGCTTCTTCGAGACCCGCCTTCTTTAGTAACGACAGAGTCTTGTGAAATTTGGGTTCAACTGTTTTGAACTCGTCAAAATAGAGTCTATACTCGGAGACAACACTGGAAGCCGCCATTAATTTTCTTGCAGGAAATGTGATTGACTGAGCTTTCTTCTGATCTAGGGTTTCTGTTTTGAGAAAGGATGAGGGAGATAATCTTTTGAACTTCTGATTTCAAAAAGGCACTTTTAAATAGTACATGTAACTTCCCTCTCTCCATTTTGCTTAGTGGGACATGTGTCGACTTTTGCTTGGCTCTACGAATTTGACTGATAAGGATTGTACTGATTTGCCCTTGGCTCCTGCAGAGCTAATGTGTCCTTAGGGAGGACTACGATCGTTGAGGTAGTTTTGTGATCGTTGAGTCTGCTTTGCATTTGTTGAGTCTAAACTACAATCGTTGAGTCTGTCTAGCAATCATCGTGTCTGAGCTTCGATCGTTGAGTCTATCCAGCAATCGTCGTGTCTGAGCTACGATCGTCGAGTCTGACCTGATCCTTGTGATGAGTTTTTGACATAGCATTCTTTTAAGGTAGCTCAGGAAGGGCCAACCTCTTGGAGTGAGTCAAGGGTTAGGTTTGTTCCTGAGATGCTTATCAGAGAGATTGCTTTGTTTTGAGACTTATCATCACAGGATGCTCTTCTTGATGGTTGGGATTCTGCTATCATTGAGTCTGCACTACGATGGTTGAGTCTATGCTACGATCGTTCTCTTTCATGTCACTTCAGCTCTACGATCGTGGACATCCCTTGATCATGTCTACGATTTTGAGCTTAGCCTTTTGTATCTGTTATGGTTAGCACAAACTAGAGCATATATTTTATGGTTGTAAATTTAACATACCTAGCTCACTTATTAACTTATTAAATCTGGATTCATCTAGAGGTTTTGTAAAAACATCAGCAAGTTGATTTTCAGTAGGGATATATTGTAAAGATATAGTTCCATTTTTCACATGATCCCTAATGAAGTGATACCTTATTTCTATATGCTTAGTCCTAGAATGCATAACAGGATTATGAGTTATTGCTATGGCACTTGTGTTGTCACAGTGAATGGGAATGGATTTGAAATCAAACCCATAATCAGCTAGCTGGTTTTTCATCCATAGGATCTGTGCACAGTAGCTGCGAGCAACAATGTATTCAGCTTCTGCAGTTGAAGTAGATATTGAATTTTGCTTCTTGCTAAACCAAGACACAAGTCTGTTTCCTAGTAATTGAAAGGTGCCACTGGTACTCTTTCTATCTATTTTGCAGCCTGCAAAATTAGCATATGTGTATCCTGTTAGTTCAAATGAGGATTCCTTGGGGTACCAAAGCCCCAAGTAAGGTGTACCTTGAGATACCTGAAAATCCTCTTTACAGCAGATAAATGTGATTCTTTAGGGTTAGCCTGAAATCTAGCACATATGCATGTTGCAAACATTATGTCTGGTCTATTGGCAGTTAGTTATAAAAGAGAGCCTATCATACCTCTGTATTGAGTTATATCAATACTTTTACCTTTTTCATCTTTGTCAAGTTTGGTTGCAGGAGCAATTGGGGTTTTCATGGGAGAGGCTGATTCCATGTCATACTTCTTAAGTAAATTTTTGATGTACTTGGCTTGGTTTATGAAGATTCCTTCATCAGTCTGCTTTACTTCTAATCCAAGGAAGAAATTCTGCTCACCCATCATGCTCATTTCAAACTTGCTCTGCATTAACTTGGAGAATCTCTTGCATAACTTTTCATCAGTATAACCAAAAATAATATCATCAACATATATTTGAACCAATAAGACTTTGTCTTTATGCTTTCTAAGAAATAATGTGGTATCTACTCTACCTCTAGTGAACCCATTTTCAATCAGGAAGTTAGTTAGTGTTTCATACCATGCTCTAGGTGCTTGTTTAAGACCATATAAGGCTTTGTCTAATCTATAAACATAATTGGAAAGAGATGGATTGATGAAACTTGTAGGTTGATCTACATAGACTTCTTCTTGAAGTTCTCCATTTAGGAATGCACTTTTGACATCCATTTGGAAGACCTTGAACTTCATGTGAGCAGCAAAGGAAAGAAAGATTCGGATGGCTTTTAGTCTGGCAACATGTGCAAATGTCTCATCGTAGTCAATGCCTTCTTCCTGAGAATAACCCTTGGCCACCAGTATTGCCTTATTTCTGATTATAACTCTATCTTCATCCATTTTTTTTCTGTAGACCCATTTGGTTCCAATGACAGGGTGACTCTTTGGTTTTAGTACCAATCTCCATACTTTGCTTCGTTCAAATTGGTTGAGTTCTTCCTGCATGGCTTCTATCCAACTGGAGTCTTCCATAGCATCCTCTATCTTCTTTGGTTCCATTTGTGACAGGAAGCTTAGATAAAAGCATTCATTCTGGGTGGCAGCTCTTGTTTTGACTCTAGCACTCGGATCTCCAATGATTAGATCTTGAGTGTGATCTCTGGCCCATCTGTTTTCGGTTGGGACATCTGTCCTGATGCCTTCTTGTCTTAAGTCTTCAAGATCTATTTCTTCTTCTTGGTGTGGAGGTTCATTGTCTTGCATAGACCTCTCTACGATCTCATTTTCTTGCTCAACGATTTCACTTTTTGGCACTACGATCGTGGTGTTGAGCTCGATGACTTCATTCGTAGTGTTTGCATTATCGGTCGTAGTGTCTTGAAGCACTGTTTTGTCTAAGTCTATTTCATCAAAGATGATGTGAATCGAGACTTCAACATTCAGTGTCTTCTTGTTGAACACCCTGTAGGCCTTAGTGTCTATGGCATATCCAAGAAAGATTCCTTCGTCTGACTTGAGTTAAAATTTTGTCAGGTACTACTTTCCATTGTTGAGAATGTAGCATGCACAGCCGAATACATGAAAGTAGCTGACACTTGGCTTTCTTCCTTTCCATAGTTCGTAGGGTGTCTTCTTGATCGTAGAATGTATCAGTGATCTATTTTTCGTGTAGCATGCAGTGTTGACGGCTTCTGCCCAGAGGTATTCATGTAGATGAGCTGCTGCTAGTAGAGTTCTTCCAGCCTCTATCAAAGTTCTGTTCTTTCTTTCAGCTACTCCATTTTGTTGAGGAGTTCGTGGAGCTGAGAAGTTATGACTGATGCCATTATCTGTGCTGAACTGGTCCATTTCTGAGAAGTCAAATTCTCTTCCATGATCACTCCTTATGGCCTTGATTTTCTCTCCTTTCTGATTCATCACTAGTCTGAACATCTTGATTAATTGGGAGCTCGTTTCATCCTTTGAAGTTAGGAAGAATACCCATGTGAATTTGGTGTAGTCGTCGACTATAACTAGAGAGTATCTTTTTCCTCCAAGACTAGTTGTTGGAATTGGCCCAAATAGATCCGTGTGGAGCAACTGCAAGGGCTTGTCGATAGAGTTGGCAGTTTTGCTCTTGAATGAGCTTCTGGTTTGCTTTCAAAGCTGATAGGCATTGCATGGCCTTTCTTTTACGAAGTTGAACTTAGGTAGGCCAGCAACGAGATCTTTTGATGCCAGTTTGGACATGCTTTTGAAGTTTAAGTGGGACAACCGTCTATGCCATAGCCAGCTCATTTCTTCAGATGCTTTTGCCAGAAAACATATTGTCTCGACTGAGCTTAGTTGACCAAGATTCACTGTGTAGACATTTCCTTCTTGTTGTCGATTAGCTTTACAAACAGATGTCTTCAGATCTCTGACTTGACACTGGTTGTTGAGGAATGTTACTTGGTGACCCTTGTCGCAGAGTTGGCTGATGCTTAGAAGGTTGTGTTGGAGACCTTCCACATATGCTACTTTGTTGAAAGATACTACACCATGGCCAGCAGAGCTGTCTCTTCTTGTCTTACCCGAGCAGTTGTCTCCAAAGATGACTGAGGGACCCTCCTTTTCTATGTAGTTTGATAGAAGGGCTTTGTTCCCTGTCATGTGTCTTGAGCATCCACTATTCAAATACCAGGTTGTGATTGTGGAGCTCTTTCCCTGTCATAAAGTATAACCTTCATTTTGGTACTTATATATGCATGGGTCCTATTTTCTTAGTGCCCTTGGGGACCCAAATCTGTTTGATCTTGGGTCTCACATGCATGGAATTATAATAGCACTTGGCAGCCTTGTGGCCAAATTTATTGCATATAAAACATCTAGTATGATGCATGCTTGTGTGTGTATGATTAGTCATCCTCCATTTGGACTTGTGTGATTCTTTAGTTGTCCTTCTGTTAAACTGATTCTCCTTCTTCCACGTGTCCTTGGGTTTCATAAATAGTGATAAGTGTGCCTTACCTATACTGTACCTTCCCAGTTGATTCGTAGAGTTGGTCTTACTTGACTCTACGATTCTTCGAGGTTGGTGAGTAGAGGTTGGGTTACTCTTCTCTTTTGTGAAGCCCAGGCCAGCGTGAGACCCTTTACTCCTTTGAGTATGGATGAAAACAGTAGAACAAGGTTGAACTGGTTCTTCCTTCTGTGAGGATTTCACAAAGGTAATGCTTCTACTAAAACTTGAGGCATTACTAGTGCTAGTTTCCTTTGTCTTTTCCATACATGGCTCTGAGATGGATTCCCCAAAGCCTAGCCCCGTTCTGTCGAATGTACTTCTCTGACTAGAGAGTAGGGAGTCCATGGATGATGAGGATTTGTTCCATGTAGAGATAGTCTTTTCTAGTTCCTCAATTTTAGAGGTTAGATTAGACTCTCGTTGTGTATTGAGTTTATTTGTCTATTTCAAGATTTCATTCCCAGCCTCAAGCTTGGAGTGAAGGTTAGTACTTAGAAATATAGGAAGAGAATTAAAAAATTAAAAAAAAATTTAAATTAAGACTAATTTGATTGAAATTAATATTGGTAAAAATATTAAAACTAATTCCCGATTTTCAAAAAACTTGTTGGGTAAAATCTATAGGCTAATAACTTCACAAGTATACGTAGTCAACAAGTAATATATTAATAAGTAAAAGTATCGCTCCTCATAGATTTAACACAAATTTCCTCAGACTACCAATTTCCTACTAATCCAAATTTTATTAAACTAATCAATTTCAGGTTATATAGAAATTATCATAATCATTCAAAAATAACCTTAATAACCACAAACACTAAATCGGGATTTTCAAACAAGTATGGAGAATTAGGCTAATAACTTCACTCTAAGCACCCTCCGATTAGTTTCCCCTTATTCCAGTTTTTAACTCACTATCCCAATTATTAATCAAGAACACATAAGTAGTATTAATTACCTCTCGATATATTAATACCATATTAACCCAAATCCACAATTAAGATAGAATTAAGTCAAACACCTTAATTAATCAAATATATCTATATGAATAAGCGAAGGTTTAATTCCAAGTTCTCTTCACGATTACATGTGATGTCAAGCATATCTCTACCTCAACAATAATCAATAATTCGCTATTCACAAATTTCATGACACATGCTATATTAACTAGGTCTAGATTTATATTTCCTCTCTCAAGTTCATACAAATCCACATAAAATTATTGATCAAGCAATTCATAAATTCAAGCTCCAATTAATATAGATAAACTGCATAATAGCTATATTAAACTGAAAACCAAGGTTACACAATCATCGTTCCACTTAGAGATCCATTAAAAGCCTAACAAATAATTTAGCCCATAATAAATGAATTAAACACTGAATAAATTAAAGGAAACATCATCCCAATTACAGAGATAGAAATTAGAGAAGAATAATAATACACCACCCTTCTCAGCTTCGATTTTGAAATCTTTATGAATTTTCTCCTGTTCTTCGTTCCTCCAATTCTTGCTCTCTCCAAATCCTTCTTCACGTAATTGAATTAAATGGTATGATCCTGAATGCTCTCCAAGTCCTGTTTTGATCAGTGGGTTATCCTCCTTTTTCCATGACTCCTAATCCATCTCTAAGTCCTACAAGAGAGACTCCTTCCATTCACCACGACTTGCCTCCCTTTTCATTCGCATCACCACGGTCCCGCCTGACTTCAATACTATTTTTGCAAGACGCTCCGCCACTTCAATACCTCCACAAGACGCTCCAGCGCTATCCTCACAAAGAACTTCTCCAAGCCCAGTGAGTGTCTCAATACCGACAAATTTTGACACAACAGGTTCAGGCTAGATAGTCGCTGCAATTTTTTTCTCCCCCAATCGCATTCCGTGCTTTAAACTACTTACCTCAAGGTCAAATTCATGCTTAGGTAGTCAGGCTTCACAAGTTACTCTAAAATGTACTCAGATACTCCCAATTGCTACATGAGTCGGAATTACCTACAACAAGCGTAAACCCTATCAAAAATAACATGAAAGTACCCAAAAACTAACAAGATAATGTTTATATAAACATAATTCATGGGTTAAAACCCACTCATCAATCTCTCATTTTGGAACGAAGATAGTATTTTAATCTAAACTTTAAATTTTTTATTAAGCACCCAAAATTTTACTCTCTTTCCGACGAAGCAGAACGAAAACACAAAGAGTTTACCAATGTAAGCTTTAAGATCAAAAAACTGGAATCCACTAGAAGAATAATACAATATCAATTATAAAATAAAATAATTAATAATGAATCCTTCAACCCACAAGTCGGGTTTTTATAGCTAAAGAATTCCTATAACTATGGCAATAAACTCCTAATAAGTAACAGATTAATATGGCAAGAAAGTCATAATAGGTAATAACTCAATTACATAATATCATAAAAGATTTGTTTCTACTAAAACATTATTACCTTAAAATAATGAACCTACCTAAAAACAAGAATAATTAAAATTATTAATATTCAAGCCAATCCGAGCCTTCTAATACCATAACGTCATTTCCAAAGAAGTTATGATCTCCGTAGTCATGACACCATTCACCGAAAGCAAAGAAGACCTTTCCCAAAGTCGTTCGAACTCGACTCTTTGGGAATTATCTCAACACTTTAGGAATTTTGGTCGCTTCTCGAACGATTCTCCTTCGCTGCTTCCTATCTAACTCTTCTTCAAAATCCAAAGCTAGTTGTCTACATCGATTGTCTTTCCCACTTGCGAAGAACTCAACCTTCGCCATAATTTGATAAAGCGGAACATCTTCACAAAACTCGTAAAGATCGGATACATTGAAAGTACGAGATGTTCAATTCGCCCGAGTATGCCAATCATGTAGGCATTATAATTAATCTTCTTGATCACCTTATACGGACCATACTTTCGTAGATTCAACTTGTTATAAGATCCGACTGGAAACCTTTATTTACGTAAAAACTCCATAACTTGATCACCATCATCAAACAACTTCGGATATCTCTTGACATCTGTTACGGCTTTATACTTCGCATTCTTCTCCTCCAACCTAGCTTTCACTTCAGCCTGAACATCCAAAACTTGCTCAGCCAAGTTTTCGGCAAAGACACTGGGTCCAACAACCTTAGGAAGATGTGTTAGGTCTAACGCATGTTTAGGAGGATGTCGATGCACAAAAGCAAAAGCAGATTTACCAGTAGCAGTATGAACTACATTATTATATGAAAACTCAACTTGTTCCAGTGCCACATCCCATTGCTTTGGCTTATCTCCACAAGTACTACAAATCAAATTTCCTAGCGTTGATCCGTATTCCGATCGTCCATCGACCTATGGATGTGCGGTTCATCAACTTCAAGGTAGTATCCATCCGCCGCTATAATGTGATCCAAAATGGCTAAGGAACTTTGAGTCCCTATTAGAAGTGATAGATCGAGGAACCCCAATGTAAATGAAACCATTTCTAAAAATAACTAAGCCACATGGGATGGCGGAGATGTCTCCTAACAAGGAATGAAATGTCCCATCTTAGAGAATCGGTCCATCATAACAAATACAGAGTCCAACCTCGGTAGAGTCCGGTGGAAGAACCAAAAGAAAATCCATCGATAGATCCTCCCAAATAGCACTCTCAGATCAAGAGGCATACAAAGACATGTAATCGAGATTGACCCTTAGAAGTCCGACAAACATAGCACTTGCGAACCAAATTACCTATGTCCCATTTCAACCGAGGCCAATAATCCTATTCACCATACTCATCGATGGCCTTCGCCACGTCTCAGTGACCACTTAACCATCCTCCATGTAATTCTCAAATCAATTTCTCTCTTAAAAACCCGGAGGAATTGTAATATCCGAGTGTTTATAATAACGATCCTTAGAAAAGAAAATGAATGGGTTAAAGAATATATAATACTCAAAATATAATTGAGTTCAAGTGAAAGTTATGAAATAAAACCTAGAATTTGTTGAAGTAATGAATGTAGTAGGAAATATAAAACCTATATTAAGATAATGTGTTGAAGATATTCAACGATAAATTTTGAAAATAGATTTGGTGAGAACTAAGTAAGGGAGGTTTCTTTGATTCCGAGGACGGAATCCTTATAAGGATGGAAGGATGTGACAACCCGAATTTTCATAAGTTATTAAAATAAGAATTTAATAATTAAAATTCTTATTATGAGGTGTATATATTTTGAATTATGTGATTTGGTGTGAAGAGAATTATATATTCATATGTTGGAGAATGTGAGATTTAATAGTTAATTAAATTATTAAAAAAATTAAATAATATTAGTTAATTTAATTAAGTTGAAATTATGTTATGAGATAATGTAATTTTAATTGTTATGCCTTAATGGGGAATGTAAATTGTTTTGAGTTAAGTTTCATAAATAGTGTGAATAATTCACTTAATTAAAATAGTGAATTAATACAAGTATAATTGATTTAATAAAGTGAGAAGGTAATATATTGCATTAAAATGTAAATGTTAGTATAATGCGAGTAAAATATTTATTAAGTACATTAAATATTTTAGTTGGAAACTTTTGGAATAAAATGAATATTTATGGTATTAAATAAATATTTGATGAAAATTGTTGTGGGATAGTTTATTTAAATGTGATTAAATAGATGAGATTTATACGTATTTTATTACGAGTATAATGGTGATATTCTAATTTAATTAAATAATTAAATTAGAGGAGTGAGAATTTGTTAAATAATGTTATGATTATAATGGTTGATTAGAAATTATAATTTTCTTGATAAGGTTAATTTTATTTCTTAAGGAATTAAAGGTACATAATCTAGTTTATATTTCTAGTTTATGTGTTCGGAGTTTCTTTTAAAATGTGGGTTTTGGTTAATGAATTTGTGGATTATGATGTTATATATGTTATTAGATATTTATAATTTGATAATGGTCATCTAAACAATTTTTGTAAATCAAATTCATCTATTTATACTAAAGAAGAGAAAATTGGGTTTTTAATTGTAATGTGTGTTTTGGTGTACTTTGGAACTAAAGTTGATGATGAATTAAGTGGTGGAAACTTTAAATTGATGGATGATTGTTATTTCTCCTATATAACGAAAACAACATAACTTGAAGGATTGAATTGGTTAAGAAACTAATTCGTTAGGTGAATGATTTTGCTTAACATGTTGAAAATATGAAAATTTAGTATAAATAAATTAGAATTAGTATAAACCAAGTCCCACATCAACTAAATTGAGAACTTTACCCATTTGCTAAACTTATAAATAGAAGGCTTGATTCTTTGTTTCATTCACCAACAATAAGGCCTCCAATTTTGAGAAAGACTTTTGTTGTGGGAGGACTTTATAAAGACCTTAGGATGTGACCCAAGAATTTAGAAAATTATTTAAATCTTAAATTATTGAATAAAGGTTAAATAATAAACCTAGACATAAAATAAGTGTATGGATTTGACATTTCCGAAAAGAAATTTTTGGATTTACAAATCTTTTGGTGAATTATTCAGGATTAAGGATATACGTGAATATGTTCTGTGTATAAGGTTGTATATGTGTATAGTATGTGCTTAAGGGTCAAGGGTTGACCAGATAAACTATATCAGTGGCAAACCCTAATATTATATTAAGAACGTCAACGTTCAGTTAGAAAACCCTAATGTCTGATAAGAAACCCTAGAAACCGGTTTTGGAAACCCTAATTTCAGTTCCGGGAATTTGAAACCCTAATTCGGATATTAAAATCCTAATTTGGGAATTTAAATGATATGTATAAGGTTTATGTATTTTAATTACAAACCTAATTAGGGATAAACCTAATGATTAATTAGATTATCTAATAATTTGAAACCCTAATGGACCTAATTGCTAAATTAGAAATTTTAATTAGGAATTATTAAACCTAATTATCAAGATTGATTTTTATTGGGAAATTAGAATATAATTAGAAAATCCTAATTATAATTTAGAGATATTAATTTTCTATTTAGAAACCTAAATTGAAAATATTAAAAATTGATTTTGGAAACCTTAGGTTTTAACCCTAAGGGTCAAACCCTAAGAGGTTTACAAGTTACTAAAATACCCTTGCAAATGTATGAAAAATGTCTAAAATGCCCTTGGTGCATTATTAATGGTAGCTTTCAATTATTGTCCTATTTGTAGACTAGCTAGGATACACCATGTGCCTTACAAAAAAAAAAATCGGAAGATCATTTTCATTAGCTTACTTCATGTGCATCGCTCAATTTTATAAAATAATTCAAGAGAGAGAAAGGGCTACTTTATTTTTTCATTTTGTCTAAGACCTTCCTCTCTCTAGAATTCGAGATTTGAGGGTGAATATACGTGTTAAGTTAGGACTAGATCACCTTTAACTTTCCAATATCAGATCAAAGATCAGAAGTTCAAGGATCAAAGCTTAATGGTATAAAAAACCCCTAATCTTGAAAATCATTGATTTAATGTTAAATGTTGTTAATGATTGGTTAATATGTGTTTTAGAGTGTCTTTGAGTGATCTGGGTTGATAGATCATAGATCTATAACATCTAGATGCAAGATTTTGAAGATTTTAAAAATCTGAAAAACCTGAGAAATATTGCTAGACAACCATAAGTTAGAGGCCCTAGATCTTTACTTGTTAATGTGTTGGTGTATTTTATGTTATGTATCTGTTCTTTGTTGTTAGGGCTTTAATCTGAGACTTTAATCAAGCTTAGATCGTGAGTATGGTGCAAGATATGATCGGTCAAAAGGCGTTGACCAAGCAGGAAACTACTTTCTGGGCAGCCCAGAAATTCCCAGAATTTGTGACAAGATATTTGAGGCCTCTGATCTTACTGATCTTTGATGGATAGGCTATGTTATTGTAATAGACCTTGTGAATGAAATATTGACTATCGATTCATGCTTTTAAAATACATAGACCAAAATAATGAGAATAAAAAGTTGTGGGTGGTCAAACTAGGGTTGACCACCGGCCTTTAGAATTTAGAAAAAACCCAAGTTCATTAAGAATCGTTTTTCGACATAGGTTGACCATCCTTGATCTCTCCTCGTGATGTTTTTTAAGTTGCTTTAAGGTTGTATAATTATACTCGACATCTCTACTACAAGGTCAACTCTTAAATCATATCAACTCATTGTTTTTCAATTTCTGGAAAACCCAGAAATTGAATAACAAGTCTGACATCAACTTGGATAGCTTAGATCTTGTTGTGATGTTATGTATTAGTCATGAAACTTTATTCTAGTTTTAGTGCTACACTTGTACTACATGATTGACATCATTACAAACCCAGAAAACATAAGGATCATAGATTAAATTCTGGTCAAACCACCCACCTTGCTCACTGACAAGAAATTTGGGTTTAGACTGATGAACACCAACAACACCTATAGCAATGGCTCTGTCGCTATAAGGCCCTTTTAGCGACAATTTATTTAGAAAATTAATTATTTAAATTAATAAATAGATATAAATGGTTGTTAATTATTAAAAATATATAATAAATTATGAAAA